>JAESVK010000170.1:140186-149756 GCA_017140935.1 Hamamelis virginiana
GCATACACTGATGCAGATTGGACAGGCTCAGTTATTGACAGGAGATCCACGTCAGGATATTGTACTTATGTCTGGGGAAATCTAGTCACATGGCGAAGCAAGAAACAAAATGTGGTTGCAAGGAGCAGTGCTGAAGCGGAATATAGAGCTATGGCTAATGGAGTTTGTGAGATGCTATGGTTGAAGAGAATTCTTGAAGAGCTACGGATGCTGATGAACATGCCAATGAAGTTGTATTGTGACAACAAAGCTGCCATAAGTATTGCACAAAATCCAGTTCAACATGATCGCACAAAGTATGTGGAGATTGATAGATACTTCATAAAAGAGAAGATTGATAGTGGAGATGTTTGCATTCCTTTTGTTCCTACTACTCAACAAATAGCCGATATCTTCACCAAAGGACTTTTCAGACCTAGTTTTGAGTTCTTTGTAAGCAAGTTGGGCATGATAGATATCTACGCTCCAACTTGAGGGGGGGTGTCGGATTTCTGGGAAATAAATTAGGAAAGTCAAATGATTTAATTTGATTTGATTTGATTAAATTAGGAAAGTCAAATGATTTGATTTGATTTTATTTGTTTTGCTGATTTTGTGGCCTTCCTAATTTGGTGGCCTTCCTCTACTATATAATCATGTAATCGTCTCTCTTGAAATAATAAGAATGATTATTTTTTCTTCTCAAAAACCTTGAGATTCTTTAATCTATTATCTTGCAATAGACTTCACATTTGTTCCCATACATCTTATGCAATTTCCTAGATATACTGTTGTCTGTTTAGATTGAGAAAAGATTCTATTACTGTTACCATATAGCTTATTGCATGGAAGCATTTTTCTTCTGAAATGTATGAATTTTTTATTTCATGCTAGTTCCTCATTTATTTTCAAGATTGATTCTTAGTCTCAATGGGCTGTAGTTTTACTGTTTATTATCTTCTTTGAAGTGATATAATTATAGCAGTTTATAATGTTAGGATCCAAAGTTGCATTTTGAACGATGATTGTCCTATCAGGTATCCTTGGGGCCCTTGATGTTTGCTTCAATGTTTGTGCTTGTTGGAGATCATTATCAACTACCTCCACTTGTCCAGGTATATATCTTATGTCTCTTTAGTTCCAAGTGCTCAAACATTGTCTGCTATCTTATGCCTTACCCAGTGTTTTTTCTTTTGTTCTATTTATTTCCTAGAGTGCAGAGGCACGAGAGAATGGAATGGGGATAAGTCTGTTTTGCAGGCTCTCAGAAGCACATCCTCAGGCAATTTCAGCATTGCAAAGCCAGGTCACTCTGAATGTTGAATTAAATATTTATTGATGGGAATCTTCTTTTTTGTATTTTTATGTACTAGGTCAATTTACCAAGTATAAATATGTATGCAGTACCGTATGTGTCAAGGCATTATGGAACTATCAAATGCATTGGTATATGATAACAGATTGCGTTGTGGTTCTTCTGAAATAGCAAATGCCAGACTGAAGTTCTCAAGTTCAAAGTCTATTTCATTGTGGCTGAAGGAGGTAGTTCACTTTTTTCTTAAATGCAGATTTATTAAGTTTTGTTGTCTTATTTGAAGCTGATTTATTTTTACACCTCTAATGTCCATGTTTACTTTATTTTATACTTATATTGTTGGAGCCTATGCTGTTTTAATCATGTACATGTATTTGGCATCATACAAGGTTTTCAAATTTGTTACTACAACAAAATTAGGACATTCGTCTGCTAACTTGTCTACCAGATTTATTATACTATATTATTCTTAATGGTAAACATTATCCTGTAGTATACTGTAATTTATCATCCAATGTTATGTCATTATGCAATGAATTTTATGGAAATAGGTTGATGCAGATATTCTATTTTAAGGCTTTGTTGAGTTGAGATGAGATGAGTTAGAATATGTTAAGACTGTCATTATTGGTATTTAAATCGACATTCAGCCAACCAAACCAGAAATTGATGTGCAAAGGAGGGTGCTTAGGTCAACCAGCTGGACTTGTCATTGTGCAGATTATGTCTGCTGATTCAATATTGGAAACATTAACATAGCAACTATCAGGGAAATTATGGACAATGGTTCCTCCCCCACCCCACCCCACCCCCAAACAGCAACGGCTGCGGCAACTGTTGTTACACTAAACCTTCTTTTCACAGTCTTTACACATCATTTTGAACCAAAATTATCCCAGACGAAACTAATTTCAGTAAAGAAAAATGGGACATATGTATAAAATTAGCTGTTTTCTTGAAGACATGAAGTGAGAATAAGCAATTCTTCCCATAGAGGTGGCAATTAAACTCCTGCATTTCTTGGAACTTGAGACTCGTTGTAATTGTGGTTCCCACGTATCATGTCAAACAACCAAACAAAATACTTTAAATTCCTGGAAATTCATTGTCTGCTGTCAGAAAGAAAGAGGTCTCTAAGTGTTTTTTTTTTTTTTTAAAATAAACTTTTCATAACCTTATTTATGTGCTAAAAGAGGCAACAAATTTAATGCCTAGTGCCATGTGCAATTGGAATGTTTACAAATTTGTTTCTTTTGATGGTTTCAGGTGTTGGATCCAAACAGGCCAGTTGTATTTATTAACACAGGTTTGTAGAGTTTCCATCTTTCTTTTTCCCATCCTTGCTATTAAATATAAATTTCTGTGATGCCTCTTATGAAATCATCATTCACTTTTCAGATGTGTTGCCTGCTTTTGAGGCAAAAGATCACAAGTCTGTGAATAACTGGATTGAATCTCACATTATTGCTGAGGTATGATTTTTGAATAATTTTGCTGCCAGTAATACTTCATAGGGGTTTTTCCCCTTTGTTTTCTTCTTGTGGTATGTGTCGTGATTTGCTTGGAGCTTTCTTGATGAGTATTGCAGCTCATTTGTTTATTATATATATAGGTCACAAAGGAATTGGTTAATAATGGAATTGAAGGGGAAGATATTGGCATCATTACCCCCTATAATTCTCAGGCAAATCTTATCCGGCATGCTGTTCACACAACCTCTGTGGAGATACATACCATTGACAAGTACCAGGTTCTGTTCAAGCATAAACACGCACATTCACTTATATGTAATCTAAAATGATGCTTAAAATTTTTTTTTTTTAAAATTTTTTTTTACACTTTTTAAAATTAAACTGTTCATGCTCAGACTGCTCAACCTGTTCATGCTCAGTCTGTGTTGCATGTTGCATTTAGGCTGTGACAAACTTGTACGAGATTATAAGTGTCATAGCCTTTATCAGACTTTTAAGAAATTTAAGTGGTTTCATTCTATGATTTCTTTTTTAATCCTACTTTTTATCCTACAAATCAAGTTTAACTGCCTAAACCATTTTCTTTTTGCAATTTTATACTTCAAATGGCATTTCCTTGTTGAGCTTAGAAATCCCATATCATTGCCTCTAATAATCCATTTGTCTTGTACTGTCCAGGGAAGGGATAAGGACTGCATACTGGTGTCTTTTGTAAGGTCGAGTGAAAAGCCGAGGAATTCCACTTCTTCACTGCTTGGAGATTGGCATAGAATTAATGTGGCTCTTACACGTGCCAAGGTAGGCATCATTGGCACTTCGTTATGTTATTTGTTTCTGTTTGGATTTGCCAACAAATTCAAATCTGTTCACCAATCATTTTATTTGCTGACAGGGTTCTAACTTTAAATTTCAAGAATAAGACAAGGATTGTTATTTAGAAAATTTTATTTGTTGTGCCCAACGAACTGTTTCAGTGAAAAAAGAAAAAAAAAACAAAAACAAAATCGAAGATTAAGCTTCATCAATATTTGACTCTTAAATAGAAAAAATTCCTTCTGATAGGCTTCCATGCATCTATATTGTAGACCAGTTGTCAGTGACATGGTTTGTAATTTTTGTTTGTGCAGAAGAAGTTAATCATGGTGGGGTCATGCAGGACCCTTTCAAAGGTTCCGCTGCTAAAGCTTCTCATTGAGAAGGTTGATGAGCAGTCTGGCATTTTGAGTGTGTCAAAGAAGGATATCGACTACAAAGGAGATCTGAAGAGGTGCTCTCAGTTTAAATAGATAAGTGTGAAGTTTTGACCCCTTTTCCAAGCCAAAAGTGGCATTGGAAGTGTTGTGATTATTTGTTGTAAATTTTTTTGAAATGTAAATATAGCCTCTCTTTCACACACATGCACGCGTTCACCATAGACTTATCCAGTTAATTCTTCAACATCAATTGGTTCTGATGTATACTTAGGAGTGGGACACAGACCATGTATTTAGAAGTGGTGCCAAAAACTTGATCGAGTAGGAGCAACTTATTGCAGCATAGTGCAGAAACTGGTTGGAAGAAAAAAAATAAAAGTTTATTCAGAGTTCAAACCCCTGGGGTTGTAAAGCATTTTGTAATTACCAAAACAAAACAGCACTGAATGTATTAAATTCTTGGGATTTGTAAATCTGCCCTACTGATTTCTGGCATTTTTTTTTTTTTGTCAATCCATAAGTTAGCATTGGAAATTTTGTTAAAGAACAATTGTTTCCTTTCTCTCTCACCCACATATTGACATTGTAGAGTTTTGCCCATGTGCACTCACACAAGACTCATCCACTTATTCTTTAACATTAGTTGGTTCTTAGATTTACAAATGCTTTATTCTAGTCATACATAATTTAGCTAGATCTGGGTTCATACGAAGTAACAATTGCCTACTCGCTTTTGCTTGGATGTAGTGGCTTCCTGAACCATCCCTTCTTATGAGTTGCTGAACCATCCCTACAGAGCTTAATACACCATAGTTACATTTCACATGCAGAGATGAAATTAACCAGGAGAATTTAAACAGATTCGGGATGTATAATACAATACGGATAGTTCAAGATTACATTCCATGTATATATAAGACTATGCAACTAGAACGACAAACACAAATTAACATATTGAAATACAAGACAAGAAACTGTTTGAGACTAAGCATCAGACCAAGTTATATCCAGCCCTCCCCATTCATGGTGAGGCACACTCAAGGCTTCCCACACGGCTCTTGAGGCATCGACAATGTTGTCAGCACATGGAGGCTAATAGTCATGATCTTTATTGCATCCCATAGTAGAATCGCACTCATCCACCACCATTACCACCACACTTCGCCCATTACCACTTATGGTGATGTTGTTCAAGCACCTGCTCTTTTTGTTGAACCATCCGGTCGATAATACAACAACCGGCTTGTCGTCTGAGTGATACTGATTGTCACACTCAGATGGGCCACCACCATCTCCACCCTTCTTAAAGCTGTTTAGAGTGAGATATGCCTTTGTATGACTTGACATAGGTGGTGATCGAGCACTTGTAAGTTGGGTAAAGCTTGCCTTCAACACAACAATCAGAGTCATTCTCTTGGTTGCATTGTCCAGGAGGTGGTTTCTTTCCAATAATTTTGCCGCTTGGCCGACAAACTTGTGCTTCAACCTCCAAAAAATCTGTAAAAAGAAGAAAGACTAGTAGGAGAATTGATGCTTTTATGCAGAAACTGTATCATTGCCATCCCCATCACAATGATAAGAACCCCACAAGTTTTTGTTGAATATAAAAGGACATGAGATTGGTCTGTGATGAATATATGCATGTGTCAGCTTCAATTCATTTATGCTTTGATATTTGCTAGTAGTTTAAGGTACATAAAATGTTCCATTACATGCAGTTTCTCATGGGCGTTTCAAGATAATTAATCAAAAATTGGAAGCGATTTCAACTCAATGCATGCATTAACATGGCCGGTTCAGTTCAATTCGGTTTTATATTTTAGGAAAATATAAAATAACAAAAAAATATTACTGTTCGATTTTATATTATTGTTCGAAAATATTTTTTATTTAAATAATTATTATTTTATTTTTTTATATTTTAAATGTTCGATTTAATGGGTGAAAAACATTTTTAATTGAACACATGGAGTGTATTATGCCGCTTGAAGGGATGACTATTGGATGCATCCAATGATGTATATGCGCCAATTGCACTTGCACACAAGTGTGCATTAATATATATATATAGATACACACAGGGAATATTATTATGATAAGTTCACCTGCTTATGATCAAATACAGAACATATTTTAAAAAACCAAAAATTGGATTAGATACACTTTTTATGAATTTCATATTCACAAAAAATTACAGTAATCCAATAATCTGTCTATGAAAAATATGTCACTATGAAAAATTGTGACTTTTTAGTCCTTTAAAATATCACCATTTTTTTAAGAATAAAATTACACTTTGCCCCCTGAACTATTGGTTGGTTTCGCATTAGTTCCCTATGGTTTCGATTGCAACAATATGCCCCCCTATATTGTTAGATTATATCAAATTACCCATTTTTATCAAATAGACATTTGTTAATCTAGAGAAACAATGATGTCAGACTTGTTATTTTTTTATGCAGTATTTATCCTAAACTGTTAATGTGTCTATAAGCATATCGATGAAGTTTCATGATTTTTCTCAATATATTTTATTTATCCTGAATTTTATTTAGTGTATGGAGAAAATAATTCATAAAAATTAAAATATATTGAGAAAAATCATAAAATTTTGCCGATATTCTTATTGACACATTAGCAGTTCAGGATAAATACTACATACAAAAAGAAACAAGTCTAACATCTTTTTCTCACCTAGTTAACTGGTAGAAGGGGGTAATTTGATACAATTTAATAGTTTAGGGGCACGTTGTTGTAATCAAAACCATAAGGGGCCAACGTGAAAACGACCAATAGTTCAGGGGAAAAAGTATAGTTTTCTTTTATTATTTATTATTATTTTTTTAAAATATGGATCAAATGAATGAATTACATCAATTTATAACTTGAATGTCATAATAACACCCCTTTCTACCTCCCCATTCCCAATCCACACAAGAAAAAAAAATACAAATAGATAAGGGTTAATTCAACCAGAAGTTCTGTTAGCCTTATAGCTTCAATCCAATATTGGCAAATAGTTTATCCATAATTTGTTGAATGATTTTGATGATAACAAACATTGTACTTTGGATATGGTGCATATATATTTGATTGAATATTTTGTCATTACCAAATAAATATCATTGTTAATTATTTGATAATTTGTTGATAACGAACTTTGTGCTATAATATATTGACAATATCAAATGGCCGGATATCCTTGTTGAATATTTGATGATTGTAAGTTCATCCTTATGGTTTTTATTCCTCAAATTATAGTATATACATTTGTAAGAATATGATTCAAGCCATCAAAGAGAAGATTCAACATTCATGGAGCGAGCCTTTCTATAATGAAACTTCAAAGATGAAGCCAAGCACAAGAATTGAAGATCCAAATGATGAAGACCTTGTGTTTATTCTTGTGTGTGAGTGCTTAGGATTTAAATTCTATAAATCTCTCAAATAGGTTGAACGTTATTGGCTCAAAAGACCTTGACCTTAAAGACTTTAGTTTTGGACTCATTTGGAAAATCATATTTTAGTGATTCGAACCATCTGGTTCCCGATTCAACCGGTTGAACCGGTCGGTCCGGTCCGAGTTTTACAACACTGAAATTTTATACCCTATAAACTTAAATTTTATACCCTATAAATTTTTAAAAATTTGAATTTGCCTCCCCTAATATATTTTTAACCCGTTCACTTACTTTCTTATCCCTCACTTTTTTTCTCTTCCCATAAAAGCCCTATCCTAGCCTCTTTCAAAAGATGTGATCTCGTCGAGGACAATTAATATAAATATGTTGAATTGAAATATGATTTATCACATGGATATCAATGAATTATGAATTTTTGCAATCTTTTGTAGCTCAAACTAATAGGATAAAATAAATTGAACAAAAACATTCTCCATTTTTTGAATTAGTATAAAAATACTAATAATCAACTAATTAAAAGCACAGCTTTGTATTAGCTTTGCCTAAAATTACTTTTGGAGAAATATTTTTTGGCAAAAATTGTGGCAAAAATTAGGAGGCCTAGTTTTGGCCAACTATTAATTTTATATCCCTCAATAAAGTTTATAATTTAGAAGTGATTATCACTCGATCATCTTAATAGATCAAGTAAAACTTGAGCTTCAAAAATGATTTCAGGCAAACAAGACCAAAGTTCAACTCTCTTAAACAGAATTCTTGCTTCGTCCCTAACTGCCACTGAATCTAATATACTTTTCGATCCAACTTCACAACCATCGCGGCTAGCCACCTCCAATTTTACTACCATAAATTCAGTAGATCACAACCATTGTCCAATTATTTAAAGGCATTTTAATGTTTTAAATAAGGTGACGTTTAAAAAGGAAAAATATATGGACTTTCTACAGAGGAAAAATATATGCAAATTAAGGTGACGTTTGCCGTGACTTCCTATAAATGGAAGAAATTTTAGGAGAAATAATTTCTGATATGACTTTCTAAAAAGTCATTTAAAAAAAAAAAAAGTATTTGGCACATACAGATTCTAAAAGTCCTTTTGTGTTTAAAACTATGGAAGTTATTCTTCCTACAAACGTGGGTTTTCAAAAGCAATCTTTTTTTACTTCTCCCAAATGGACTTCCCACAACCCGACTTCTTTTAAAAGTTCATTTGAAAGAATTCATCAAATACTTTTTTTTTTTTTCAAAATGACTTTTGAGGCTAGGAAGTCCATTTAGAGCCTCCCAAAAACTACACTAAACACCCTCTAAACACATTCAAGTATTTGCCTTCCTGGTTTTATATGGTCTAGGAGAAAGATATCTTAGCAACTTATTTGGTTTAGGTTTGAGAACCACTAAGCCACCAACTCAATAATACGAAAAGTTATTCCGTATAATCTTAACTTTTACATACTGAATAATTTCTACAATAATATACCCCAAGAACCAACCATGCCATCTGTAGAAATTATAGAAAATTATCATTTAATAGGCATGAGATCAAAACCGAGATAGAAAGTCTTCATTCATTTTCTCAAAATGGTAATTAAATTCAAATATCAAATATGTCAAAGGTAAGTTAGATATAGAATTCTAACCCAAATCACGGGTTAATTTATTCACTAGGATTTTTCTATAACAAATGGGTCTATATGAATAGAAAGAAAGTAAAAAGGCCAAACTGTCATCATCACCCATAACCCTAAGTTTCCCCTATAAATATGAGACGTCGACATTACCATTGTGCGATCCTCTGTTCAGCATTTGCTCATTTTCTTTATTTTCTTGGTTCTATTTCCCAAATTAAGTCATGTCTTGTAAAAGTTTCTTGACTTTGTTCTTCGTGCAGTGTCTGTATTTGTTGTTTGATGGAGTTGTTTCAGTGGTAGATTATAGGACAGCTCTAACCAAGTCTTTGTTGTATTATGAGGCTCAACGATCAGGAAAGTTGCCTAGTTACCAAAGAGTTCAATGGCGCGGAGACTCTGCGCTTCAAGATGGTAGCGATGCCGGAGTAAGACAATTCGATCTTAAGCTTCCTACACAACCATGATGTTGATGATGATGATATATAGTAATAGTAATAATAATAATGGCTAGTTACTTGCAAATGTGATCATTTTAGTCATTGTGTTTTGTTTTGTTTT
>JAESVK010000170.1:173979-201948 GCA_017140935.1 Hamamelis virginiana
CCGGTGCTTCATTCCGGTTCCTCCTTCCGGCCCAATATCATTTCTGGGGCCATGGCCCTCCTTGCATTGCATGTGGTTCCGCCACTGCCGACCATCCAACCACAACCATCTATTTTGATCTCTCATTTTCACAAAGTTTAATGCAAAAAGTCTTTCTAAAATTTTTATTGTAAAGTTCTACTTAAGATTTGTTTCTTGCGAAGAAGTCCTAATTTTTTATAAATGTTTTTCAAAATGACAGAACTACCCACAGTACAGTGACCTCACAGTAAAAAACCTCAACACAGTAAAAATAGTATACACAGTGAAAATAGGTCAAAGACAATAAAAAATACCCCAAGACAGTGAAAATAACCCACACAATAAAAACTGAAAATACCCTAACACAGTGAAAATACCTCACAGTATTTTTTTGGTTTTTCATTGTGTTTTTTTTTTTTTTGGTTTTCACTATGTTTTTGGGTTTTCAATGTATTTTCACTATGCTTTCAATGAAAACACCCAACATGTCAAAACACTTAGCTCGGTGAAAATATTCAATACATTGTATTCACTGTGGTTTTTCTTTTCTTTCTTTTCTTTCTTTTCTTCTTTTTTACAATTTCTATGTCCCTCTCTATTTTCACTGTGTTGAGGAAATTATTTTACAATTTCCTATTTTTAATGTATGTTTTTTTTTGTACTTGATAAAGCTGCCACTGTCATCTCCCTTTTTCTCTCTCTCCAATATTTTTTACAATTTCCATCTTCTCTCCCGTATTTTCACTATGATTGCTACATGTTGTCCCAAATATATAACCCTAGAGGGGGGTGAATAGGGTTTATGGCAAACTTTAGCAAATATTACCAAATAAAATTTGGGTTCAATTAATTTCAGTAGAAACAAATAAATATGAACAATTAATTAAAATGAGGGAGGGAGAGAGATAAAACAAACACAGCGATTTAACATGGTTCGGCTCACCTACATCCACGCCTTAAGCACTCGGCCCAAGGATTCCTCAATCCACTAAGGATTACTCCTTCAAGGTGGAAAAACCTTTACACAATTTTATTTATCCCAAGTGGAAGACCCTCACATAAGCTCACAAAGAATTTATACAATGGCTCACAAAGAACCCTCAATGGTGTCTCACAAAGAACACACTCAAGTGCTCACAAAGAACACTCCTTCAAGTCTCACAAAGAGCACTTAGCCAATGCTCACAAAGAGCAACTCTCAATGCTCACTAAGAGCACTCACAAGATTTACAAAGAGATGTGATATGTGTACAACAAGAGAATTCCTCAATGAGTAGATGAAATACAAGATAAGCTCACACTAGTATCTCTCAAATGATTATAAACTAACTTGGCTCAAGAGAGGATGATGAATCTTGACTAAATCACACAAGAATGATAAATACTAGATTGGTATATATTGTGTATGATCATTAGTTGATTCAAGACTCATACAATGAGTATTAATAGCCCCAATAAAGAATATGGCCGTTAGAGGCAAAAATAGAGCTGTTTGGGTTGTCAAAAACTAGCCGTTATTGAGTTGTTAGATCCCTTAGTCGACTAGGCACAAGTGTTAGTCGACTAGAAGGTTTAAAATATCTTTGAAAAAATTTCTGGGCACGGTTAGTCGACTAGGAAAGGTGTGCTTAGTCGACTAGGACATAGTGTTAGTCGACTAGGAGCTTATTTTTCCAAAATATAGCTACTACCCTGCGATTAGTCGACTAGACATGGTGATTAGTCGACTAATCTTCAATTTTACTTGAGCTGAAAGTTACATATTCAAAAACTAGACTTCTCAAGCTTTCCGGCCATATAAAGATCATCGAAAACGGAATCCGGATGAGGGAGATATGACCATTTTAAGTTAGAAGTTTTCGTCAGCAAAAAATAGCATTTCAAAAATAATAAGTGTAAAACATTTTGTCTTTTGAGTCCAAATCGCTCATTATGAGTTTGAATCAATTTTTGACCGAAATGTGATTTTCCAAAGTTAAAACCTATGGTCTTTAAGTCATAGTCAATTAAGCCAGTGTAGTTCATCCTAAAGAGAGATTTATAATATAAATCCTAAGCACTCTCACACAAGAATAAAAGCAAGATCTTCATAAAGAATGTTCAACACTTGTGCTTGGCTTCATCTTTGACTTCAATAATATTGAAGCTTTTTGCTCCATGATGGATAAGCCTTTTTAATTGACAACTTGGATCCTATTCTTATATATATATATATATATATATATATATATATATATATATATATATGTACTATAATGGATAAATAATAACTATAGGATAATGTCAATGATCAAATAATGACAACCAAATATTCGACAAGGTTATCCAAATAATCACTCAATAATATTTAGCAATTAACAAGAGTGAATAACAAAGTAATCATATGCATAATTGAATATACATAAAACAATGTTTGTTATCATCAAACATTGAGCACAATTTGCATATAAAATAAATAAATCAATCAATGACTTGTGGCTCCCCCTAACAATATGCATATAAAGATACTAAAGATTATCATTTAAAGCATATACATATTTTAGGTAAAACAAATCCATGATGCAAGAATAAGTTCACGACACAAAGATACAAAGATCATCATGAATTTTACCACAATTCATGCTAACAAATTTACACAAGATGCAAATCAAATTGAATCACAATACAATGATTGTTATCATCAAAATCAACCAACAAGAGTGAAAGCCATAAGGCTAACACTACAACAACAACCATATTACAATTTCTCTCTCCCCTCATCTCTCTTTCTCTCTCTCTCTCTTTTATTTTCACTGTGATTACTAAAAAGAGGAAGAAAAGCAACAGCATCGAGACCAAGCACTAAGCAATATCACAAAAGATTACACTCACCGCATGATCGGAATCCAAATTAGAAAAGCAACAGCAACGGACCAAGCACATAGTCGCAGATCAATGATGTGTTAATGGTGCTCTTCAACTTGCTTGCATGTTTGATTCATCTCCGACGAAAAGCAGATCTAAAACAAGAGCAAATACCCCGGCATCAGCAGTCGCTGATGGCATATCTCAGAGAAATAACATATCGAAGGCTGTAGAATGCTCGTTACTAGGGCAATCTACATAAATTTTTATCTATCTCCTCTCTCTCTTCCTCTCTATTTTTCTCTCTGCAGTGTCTCCTTTTTTTTCTCCTTTGTTTTCTCTCTCTTTCTCCTTTTTTCTAGCTCTGCATTTGGATCTTCACCAGATATGCATCACCGTTTGGATTTGCATCGTCTCTATATGTATATATTTCTTCACAAGTGTGGGTACAATAGAGGTTATAAATTTGCTGGAAGCATCACAACACGAAGGAATGTCAGTGATCACATGCATCCAACGATTTCGATTTCAGATCCAAAGCTTTATCTCTCCGATAATAGTTGTCGCGAATCTTATCACGGTTGCCAATGGAAGAGCACAGTCCCGATCATCAACGATCTGTAATTGGATCAACCTGTGTGTAACCTGCAACTGGATCTCCGGTAATGGTGGTGCGTCTTCTATGGATCTGTATGTGACCTGCAATTGTGGCGAGACACGAAGATAATGGAGATCGTCCCTGACGAGCTCCATTCCGGCATGTTCTGACAAATGAACACGATCCTTCATCATTTTGTCTCCTCCCTCTCTCTTTCTCTCTCCTCTTTCTTTTTTCTTCTCTCTACTTCTTCATTGTTCACTTTCTTTCATACAGTTAAAACATATTAAATGTGAAGATAGAGAATTTGACTCGTAGGTATTTTTGTCTAAATTGGCGTAAAAGGACTTTTACTAAAATAAAATTCCATTCGGGACTTTTTAAACCAAAAACATCTAAACAAGGAGCTACGGCCAATTTACTCATTTTAAAAAAAAAAAAGGTTAGCGACCTTTCTAAACCCTAAACTTTGAGGGAAATATCAATGTGGTGCTTAAACTTTAGTTTTGATCGATTAAGTCTATGAATTTTAAAAGTTGTATCAATGTAGGACATTGACTGACAAAACCAATATTTTGTTAGTTAAATGTCACGTGCAGTCATGTGGGTGTTTACGTGGCAATCATGTGGATTTGACGTGGCTTAAGTTGCCATTAATCAGCCAACTTAAGGTACTTAAATGTCATTAATCACCAACTTAAGCCACGTCATATCCACATGATTGTCACGTAGACAACCATGTGACCGCGCTTGACATTTAACTAACGGAATGTTGGTTCTGTCAGTCAATATCCTATATTGGTACAACTTTTAAAATTCATGGACTAAATCAAGCAAAACTAAAGTTTAGGGACCACATTGATATTTCCCTCAAAATTTAGGATACAAAAAGGTCATTAACCCATAAAAATAAATAAATCCATACTATTTTAGAGAGAGATCGAAAATGAAATTTGTGCCAACCGTTTCAGAATGTCATCGGCACTGTTGGATTTGTCGGTGTGGGTCATGGGGTTGAAGTGAGGGTTGCAGATCGGTGCAGAATCCTCTAATCGCTTCATGCTGCAATGAATCTTGTTTCAAAGCTTATGTCAGCGAGGTTGCAGGTACAATGATGTCGACCCCCTCCTTGTTCCTCTTCCTTCTCCTCCTCCTCTTCTTCTTCCAGTGAAAAGACTAATGCCACGTTTGTTTTGAGGGATGATTGGGAGGATGAAGGGGGAGGAGAGAAAAGTGGAAGGAAGGGGGTTTGTGAGTGTGTTTGGTATGGGAGGAAAGAGAGAAGGGACGGAAGAATGAGGGGAAGAGAGGGGGAAAGGTGAGCCTTTTTCCATTTGCCCAATTTTGGGCGAATGAATGAAGGGATGAGTTACTTTTTTATTGAAAAAACACTATTGCCCATTATACAAAAAAAAATGTTCACAAGCTACCTTGCTTTTTCATATAATGGTAAAATAGAAATTTCATGCCTTTTATCATTTCTCTTCTCCTTCCATACCAATCAAAAGGTTCCATACCAATCAAAAGGAAGGAAAGAAGACGCCCTTCCTTAGTTCATACATCCTACCAAACACACACTAAGACAGATTCCCTTCTCTATAGATGGAAAGTCTATCCCTCCTATTTTCCCTCCTTTCACTTTTCCCTCATTCCTACCAAACGGAGCATAAGAAACTCAGTAAAAATACCAAAAAATAGAGTGAAAATATTGGAAAATACTGTGAAAATACCGGAAAAACAAAATGAAAATACTAAAAAATACAATGAAAATACTGGAAAACATAGTGAAAACACTAAAAAAAAATTAGGGACAGTGAAAAAAATGGACAGTGAAAATACAGCTAATGTGGTACTTTAACATGTGGACGAGAGTTATAAATGGAAAAACTTAACAGGATCAGTAGCATTGCTCTTATTATTATTATTATTATTCTTAATTCTCTAAGAAAAATACTAAATAGATCAATTTTTAATTAAATTTTTTAAACCCAAATAATATGACAGTATAATAGGATCTCTTCCCTCTTGCATTTTCAAAAATACATGAAAATATATTTTCTATTTTGAAAATTTTGGTCTCCATGGCATTATTCATTTTCTCATGATGCTCACACACAAGTCCTTGCATTCCATGAATACTCAAAGTTGAGATATATTTTTTTTTTTTCAAAACGTAGTCAAAATTCAAAATACAAGTTTTAAAAATTATAGTCCACTTGCATATTAATTTTTCTCATGGCATACAGTCCATTTACAAGTTTTTTTTTTTTTTTTTAATTTAAAAATTAAAGGGGTAACCTATACTTTTTTTTTTTATTTTTTATTTTTTTTTTTTTATAACTCAGACAGCGTAATAGAATCTTTTTAGTCTAATTTATTCAATTCTTATTAAATTGTCTAAAATGCAGCGTTTTCACTTTAAGAGATATTAATAATTTTGAATACTTATTTATCGACATCTAGGTTCAATCACTATTCACTTGTAGTCTTATAGCAGATGTTTTTGTAATTTTTTAAATTAGAGGTAGTGTAAGTGTAATTTATCCTAAATGAAAATGTTATATGGAGTATGTAGCTTTTGGGTAGAAAAGTTTGATATGTGTGTTTTTATGAAAGTTTTCCAAGAAAATGCTCCGTAGTCAAAACTCGAAACAAGTGCTATCGTTATAACTTCACTTCAGAGAAGAAGTTGCTTATCATTCGCCTCTGCGTTACCGGAGAAGTTGGGTCCGACGGTGGAGATTCATCCACATGGCAGTGAGACCGCTGAGTCTACTAGCAGCCGTCCGATTCGAAGGCATTAACCCCGAAGGTTTTCGTAGCCGAAACCCAAACCCTCCGTCCCATTTATACCTCACAAAGCCATCTTGGGTCGTCAGAACAGAGGCAAGTTTCAAATCTTCTCCTTTCTCTTACACTCTGTTTGGTTGTTGAGAAAAAAAGTTAAAGAAACGATAATGCATGTTTCAAATTTTAAGTGAATTATAACACTTAACTCAGCTTAACTAAGTCAAATAGAAAATAAAAAATTTTTTAGTTTAAATTTTATTTTTTCGCCAACCAAACAGACATATTTATTCTTCTTCTTCTTCTTCTTCTTTTTTTTTTTAATATTCAATCTATGGAATGAAAGTGCATCAATTCGGTGTTTGGAAAATAAGCTCCAAATTGCCGTCAAGTGTGAATTAAAGTAAACAAAAATAAATTTAGAAAGAACGAGAAAAATAAATAAGCAAAGATGGACACCACAATTTACGTGAAAACTCTCTAATTAATATAGAGAGAAAAACCACGAGGCAAAAATAGAAACTCCATTATCTGAATAATGGGTTAATGGGTATACACAGGGATGAAGCCAGGAATTTTTTTTGGGGGGGGGGGGGGCAATTTTTTTATTGGTAATTAGTTTATTATTGATCTTGCAAAAAGCACTATAAGTAGGACCCATTTGCATTAGATTTTTCTAAAATAACTTTTGGAGCTCAAAATTTCACTTGATTTAAGAGATGCAGTGATAATCACTCTTAGACAACTTGAGATGAGATAGGATGTTGGCAAAATTTTCATACAATAAGTGATTGTGTCAAAAGCTAGGAAGCCCCAACTTTGCCGCAATCACTTTTAGTATATAAATTTTAATACATGAAGACATAATTTGAATATAATTTTAAAGAATTGTGTGAAGAGATAGTTATTCAAAACTAATTTTAGAAAAAATTAACATAAACGGACCCTTAGTCTTTTGAGAAATAAAAGATTGTTAAGTTGAAAGTGGGTGAAAGATTTTGATAAATGATCTAACAAATTTGTACGGGGCAAGGGAGCAACATTTCGAGGTAATAGATATTTAGTATATATGCATACAGAAATACTATTATCAAGTCGACCTGACGCAAAGTTGCGTCAGGTGAACTCCACATGGCCAGTTTCAGAAGAGATTTTGTAAAACCGACCGTTGAATTAGATACTCCTCTTTTGTATGTCATGCTTGCGAAAAATCACAACGATCCAACAGTTGGTTTTTGAAACAACTGACTGTAAAAAAAATGGTGATATTTTGAAGAACAAATAAGTTGCATATTTTCACAATGATATTTTTCGAAAAACCAACCGTTGGATCACCGTGATTTTTTGCAAGCATGATATACAGAAGAGGGGTATCTAATCTAAAGGTCGGTTATACAAAATCTTATTTAAAACTGACCATATGGAGGTGACCTGAAGCAACTTTGCATTAGGTCGAGCTAATAATAGCAACTTTGTATATGTATATATAATTAGTTGACAAATTTCAATTATCAATACACTTAAATTGAATTTTAAATAACAATAATGAAAATTAGGTGGGCTGCAACAGTTAAAAAAATAGGAGCAAGATTAAAATTTGACAAGGATCGAGTTTCTAATTATTATAAAATTTGTATACAAAAATAACTTTTTTAAAAAGTTTAGGGTGGGCATTTGCCCCCGTTGCTCTCCATGTGGCTTCGCCCATGGGTTTACAAGAATACTCTCCACTCAACTGTGGGTATACACAAACTCACATTACTCAATAGTGAATAAACTCTTCAAAATTGGGTACACTTAAAATCTCACAAGTTAGTATACACTAACACTCTCTAGTGTTGCCTAAAACTTGAGGAACTTCACTAATACTTTGCTGAGTAAATTGCACTCTACGACTTGGTTTCCAGCATCCTCTCATCGGGATATTTATAGATATAGGTAACCCATGTGAAATCAAGTTGCCGCAATTCTCAAAGTATAAGTTTGTAGGAAGTAAATATGCCAACATGTTGGCATGAAATAGGGAATGGACGGCAACCATTTTCCACTTTTTCACACCTAGCTTTGTAGGCTTTTTACCCTTAGATTGCAACCTTCATAAATGCACCAGATGAGCTAAGTGAGGTGGACCCCTACAATTCTCCCCCTCCACCTCACATTGGAGGAGGGCATACCGATGACTCCTTACTTGGAGTCCATTCCAGTCTTCTCTTTGCAAAACTTGAGCCTGTTTCTCGAAACACCCTTTGTCATCATATCAGCAGGATTTTTGTTCGTATGAATCTTTTTCAACTTTATAAATTGTGTCTCTGTCACTTCACGTATCCAATGATAGCGAATATCAATGTGCTTACTACAAGAATGGTATGTTGAGTTTTTACTCAAATCTATAGCATTCTGGCTATCACAGTATACCACATACTCTCCTTACTTCAAATCTAGTTCTTGGAGAAACCGCTTCATCCATAACATCTCCTTCCTACTTCAGCAGCAGCAATATACTCTACCTCGGTAGTAGACAATGCAACACACTTTTGCAATTTGGACTGCCATGATACATCTCCCCTTGCAAAAGTAAATAGAAATCCTGTTGTAGACTTTCTACAATCAAGGTCACCAATCATATCAGCATCTGTGAAGCCTTCTAAGACTAGGTCAGCTCCCCCAAAACACAAGCACGAATTGGATGTACCCTTCAAATATCTAAGAATCCACTTGATGGCTTCCCAATGCTCTCTTCCAGAATTTGAAAGGATTCTGCTCACAACTCTAACTGCATGGGAAATATCTGGTTGGGTACAAATCATAGTATTCATCAAGCTTCCTACTGCAGAGGAGTAGGGTATAGCCTCCATCTCTTCTTTTTCATCTTTTGTAGAAGGACACGAATCTTTACGTAACTTAAAGTGACCAGCTAATGGTGGAGTGACTAGTTTGGCATCCTTCATGTTGAACCTTTCAATTATTCGTTCAACATACTTCTCCTATGACAACCGTAACTTCTTGGTTTTCCTGTCACGCATAATCTTCATGCCCAAAGTTTGTTGTGTTGGGCCTAGGTCTTTCATATCAAAGGACTTGAACAGCTCTTTTTTCAACTTGCCAATCAAGTCAACATCTTGTCCAATGATAAGCATATCATCAACATAAAGTAAGAGTATGATGAAGTTACCATCGGGAAATTTCCTAAAGTAACACATGATCTGCAACAGTCCTTTTGTATCCATGATCCACCATGAATGAGTCAAACTTCTTGTACCACTGTCTTGGTGCTTGTTTTAGACCGTAGAGACTCTTCTTTAATTTAAAGACCAATGCTCTTTCCCTTTCACTTTAAATCCTTCTGACTGCTCCATATAGATCTCTTCCTCCAAATCACCATGGAGAAATGCAGTTTTTACATCTAACTGTTTAAGCTCAAGGTCCATGCTAGCTGCTTATCCCAAAACCACTTGAATGGAAGTCATCTTCACAATTGGTGAGAATATTTCGTCGTCGAAGTCAATACCTTTCTTCTGCTCAAAGCCTTTAACCACCAAGCGAGCTTTGTACTTTACTAGCTTTCCATTGCCATCCTTCTTCAGCTTAAACACCCATTTATTTTTCAGTGCTTTTCTGCCCTTAGGAAGCTCCACCAGCTTATAAGTATTATTCTTTCGCAAGGAACCCATCTTTTTTTGCATTGCTTGCAGCCAGTTACTTTTCTCTTTATGAGTCTGTGCATCCTGAAAACTTTCAGGCTCCCCATCATCAGTAAGCAAGATATACTCAAAAGTAGGATATCTTTTGGATGGTCGGTGTTAATAGCTTCTGGTCGCTCCCCCTCTCAGCATCATCTGTATCTAACTCATTTTCTTCTTGAATTTCTTCCAGTATTTCTTCATTTTTGGAATCCTGTGATGGTGCAGAATCTGGAATAAGATCTCGAGCACTAGTGACTTTAGGTTTCGTGGTCTTCCCAAAGTTTGCTAAGGTTTGGCTTTCATAGAACACCACATCTCTACTTCAAATCATCTTTCCTTTTCTCAGGATCCCACAGCCTATATCCAAACTCTTCATCTCCATAGCCCACAAAAATACAAGGAGTAGCTTTATCATCGAGCTTCAACCTCTTCAACCACAAAAATACATGTGCAAATGCTTTGCACCCAAACACTCTCAAGTGAGAGTAAGAAACATCCTTGGTAGACCATACTTTTTCTGGAATCTCAAAATTTAGGGGAGTTGATGGAGATCTGTTGATTAGGTAGGAGGCAGTGCAAGCAGCTTCACCCCAAATTGGTTTAGGCAATTTTTCCATTTTTAGCATGCATCTAACTTTCTCTATAATCTTACGGTTCATTCGTTCAGCAACATCATTATGTTGTGGGGTGCCAGGAACAGTCTTCTCATGCCGGATACCACGATCAGCATAGTATGTTTCAAACTTGTTAGAAGTGTACTCTCCACTATTATCAGTGTGGAGACACTTTAACGTTTTCCAGTCTCTTTCTCTACCATGGCATGGAATCTCTGAAAATGCTGAAACACTTGATCTTTTGTCTTTAGAAAATACACCCACACCTTGCGTGAAGCATCATCGATAAAAGTGACAAAATATCTATTGCCACCCAACGTCTTTACCTCAATAGGACCACATACATCAGAGTGAACCATACTTAACAACTCTAATCTTCTCTTGGAAGCGGAACGAAACGAAACTCTGTGATGCTTGCCGAACAAACAATAATCACATGGGGTCAAGGAAGCACATTTGGCAAAGGGAATGAGAGACTTCTTTGCTAGAATTTGTAACCCTTTCTCACTCATGTGAGCAAGCCTCTTGTGCCACAAATTTGGTGATGCATCATCTTCAACTGCATTCAGGCCATCAGAACATACCTTCACACAAGTCTTATACAGTGTACAGCAAGCATCTCCTCTTGCAACAACCATGGATCCCTTTGTTAACTTCCAGGTACCGTTGCCAAAATAATTTTCATAGCCCTGACGATCTAGTGTAATCCCAGAATTAAGGTTGAGACGTAAATCAGGTACATGTCTCACATCCTTCAGCACTATAGTGCACCCAACATTGGTTTTGATGCAAACATCACCTACTCCCACGATCTTGGAGTAACTAGCAATGCCCATCCTCACAGTGTCAAAGTCTCCAGCCTTGTACGAAGTGAAGAATTCTTTTCTGGGAGTAGCATGGTAAGAGGCTGCAGTATCAACTATCAACTCCGTTTGTTGATCTGCAAAGTGAAGACACTCCTCTTCTCCAACAGAAAGTACCACCACGTCCTTGGCTATTGTGGTTGTAGTATTTCTGTCTTCAGGCATTGTTTGATTATCGCCTTGCCTCTGCTCTCTCTTCAAAACTTGACAGTTCTTCTTTATATGACCCTCCTGGCCACAATGATAGCACTTGACTTTGGACTTCAGTTGGCTTCTGCTGTCTCTGGAGATGCTATGATCTTTAGGTTCTCTATTGTTCCATCTGCCTCTGGCTCTACCTCTGTTTTCTGTGACAACTGACAAGGGCTTGTGTCTGATCTGAGCCCATTTCTTTTCTTCTTGCCTCTTCATTAATCAAACTATCTTTAACCATGTCTATGGTTAGCTTCCCGTTTGGTGCCGAATTGCTTAATGTCACTACGAGCGTTTCCCAATTGTCTAGTAGTGAACTCAAAAGTAATAGAGCTTGCACCTCATCATCTAGTGTTATTTTTATAGTTATCAATTGGTTCACCAAGCCTTGGAAATCGCTCAGATGCTCAGCCACACTCCGCCCGTTCCTATATTTTAGATTCACGAGCCTCTTAATCAAAGACGCTTTGTTCTGTGCCATCTGCCGCTTGTACATAGCCTTCAATTTCTTTCACAAGACATCTGCTTTGGCTTCTCTGGCGACATGATGAAACACACTTTGATCTATCCATTGTCGAATAGTGGCAACGGTCTTTTGATGCATCGTCTCCCAATCTTTGTCAGACTTGCCTGATGGTTTGGCTGCATCACCTCGAATAGGCTCGTATAAATCTTTGCAGAATAAAAGATCCTCCATTCTTGGTCTCCAAATTTGGTAATTTGATGAAGTCAGTTTCATCATGTCACCGGGCGTCTCCTCCATTTTAATTCACACAAGACACCACAAAGTAAAAACTGTTTCTCTGATACCACTTGTTGGGAAAATAAGCTCCCAATTGCCGTCAAGTGTGGTATACACAAACTCACTTCACTCAATAGTGAATTAACTCTCCAAAATTGGGTACACTCAAAATCTCACAAATTAGTATACACTAACACTCTCAAGTTTTGCCTAAAACTTGAGGAACTTCACTAATACTTTGCTAAGTAACTTGCACTCTTCGACTTGGTTTCCAACATCCTTTCATCGGGGTATTTATAGATGTAGGTAACCCATGTAAAATCAAGTTCCCGCAATTCTCAAAGTAAAAGTTTGTAGGAAGTAAATATGCCAACATGTTGGCATGAAATAGGGAATGGACGGCAACCATTTCCACTTTTTCACACCTAGCTTTGTAACCTTTTACCCTTAGATTGCAACCATCATAAATGCACCAGATGAGGTGGACCCCTACATTCGGAGCCATAAGTATGTTTCATACTTGAGGTTTTGTTTGGCTGCTGATAAAATTTTGGGGAAGGAAGAGAACCAAAATTTCGAATCTTAAGTTTGATTATTTAGCGTCTATATGTGTGTGTGTGTGTGTGTGTGTGTGTGTGTGTATATAGACAGAGAGAGAGAGAGATACAAACACCCACTGACCCACACTATTTTGGAGTAGTTGAGTTTTTTTTTTTTGGCTGGTGAGGAAATGTACAAAAGTAAAGAAACTGAAATCTTAATTTCATTGATTTGTGTGTCGAACCCTTCTTTATTGGTATGGGCTTGGTTGTGTTGATTGTTTCATTTGTAAGATGCAATTGCAATAGACAAACAGAAGACTTCAAATTCTATTTTCTTTCTTTTTCTCAGTTTCTTCAGCAACCAAACATGGTTTAAATGACCACTAATTATTATCATGATAATCATTAGTGAAGTAGATTTTTCTCAGTGAGTCATGCTAGCATGATAGGCAAATAAAATACAATCATGACTGCCTTTATATTCACCATAAATTTAGGTTGAAAATGATGCCATTATTTAGTGGGATCAACGCATGACATCAGACCTCGTTCATGGTGGACAAGTTGTTGTAATGGTTGTAATTTTTTTTGTCTGTCATTCCAGCATGAACTATTTGGAGGTCTGCGACAATAATTTTGTTATGAAACTTATGTTGTTGCTGAGAAAATTGAGCAAAGAAGAAGTGAAAAAGGAATAAGAAGTCTTACATATTCTGCTGTTTGGTTTTTATGCAAACAGAAGATTCAGCTTAATTAGCCAAACAATTGTGCAAGAATTAGTTGAGTTGATTTTAACATTTTTTACCAGGTAACCAAAACAATGGAAAATATACAGTTTCAATCTTTTGTTTCTTTTCTTTTCCTTCAATTTCTCAGCTACAGAATAGACATTAAATTTAAAATCTCTTATTATTAAGACTATGACATTAAATTTAAAATCTCTTCTTATTAAGACTATGCATACTCTTTTTGGGCATTCCCTTCCCATTTATTTAAGGACATATTTGTTGGGAATAGAAATAATGTTGGGATGAAAAACCAACAGAAAATAATACCCACCCAAGAAAAACACAAATATAAGACACAACAATAAAAATGGAGAACATAGAGATTTGCGTGGTTCGGCTAAATTGCTACGTCCACAAGAGTGAGAGTCTTCTTTACTATAAGAGAAAATGAGTACAACGGTACACGAATTCAAACATTGGATTATACCCCAAACCCAAATCCCTTGAACCCAAGTACACCTCACTCAATTCATACTCTCAATACCCATTGGAAGAACTCAACATGATGCACCACTCACTAACACCAACTCTGAAGCTCTCTCCTCACGAGCTCACCCTTAGGTGTTACATTGTGGCTCACTCTCCTCTTCACTCTTGCCTCACACCATCTATACACACACACACACACACACACACACACATAGCACACACAATTAGAAAATGCCTTTCGAGTAGCTGTGCACCATCAATTCTTCCCATGCCATATGATCCTTCACGAGGCTAACAATGGGAATACCATTGAAAGCCATTGGACATTGGAATAGTCACATGCAATATGTTCTTACCAAAACATAAAGCATGCAAGCCAACTCATGCACAATTTACACCAAAAATAATTGTCCCCATGCACAATCAATTAATGGGAATTCCAAAGGCCAAATGACATATTCAAATGTGTGAAATCCAACAAGAGCCAAATATGAAAAAATGGTATCATCCACTTTGGGTGGACTTCCCAACAATCACCCCCTCCACCCAATAAGAGGGGGTGATTGTTGGGAATAAATCCACAAGAATATTAAGATGTATAAGGTGCTTTATTGGATTTATCTTTTAAATTACTTGTGTCAAGTTATGATAACCTTCTCTTTATGTATTCTATATTTTAATCATTTAACTAATCGTATGAAACCCAAGCATTTATGAATTCCATTTTTCCAGAAAAATGCTATTTAGCACGATTATAATAGCACGACTTTTCAACGCCATAGACGCAATGGGACATACAAGTGCTTGTATCTATGATGTTGAAAAGTCGTGTTATTATAGTTGTGCTATATAGCATGATTGTTTTTACTAAGGGTTAGTGTAGATGTAAAAGACGCTTTGGTTTCTTAAATTGTTAATTGTCAATTCTACACACACACATATAATGCACATGTGGTGTAGCCTCAGTCATGATGCAGCACACTGTATTTCCTTTTGAAATGCTTATAAGGAGTTCACAAGGATGTTGGGATCAGTGTGTCATGGATTATGCTGCTCCACCTCATTACATTTCGATTGATTAAATAAGATACTCATCTGGGTGTATTTGATGCCTTAGCTTCAAAGCAATATGCCCCATCACTTGTTCTAGATTGACTCTTAACAAATCAACTAGCAGCATTTTACTTTTCAAAAACTTGAACAGTTTAATGTGTGGCAAACACAATGTAGAAGATGATGTTGCATGTTATCTCTGAGACAGAGTGTAATAGTGTATGCTTTGAAATTTATAAAACCTTTAAAACAAAAAGGCGCTACTGTAAAACTCAAAAGAACTGCATAATGAACAATTACCCCTAAATCTATAGAACTTGATTATGTGGATCCCCCTAAATTGAGAAAGCTAGCAATTGAATGGGCTTGGATGAATTCAGGCTGATAAATTTTGGGAAGTGGGGATGTTGTATGATTGTACTTGCCTAGCCCACCAACTTGTTTAAATTTTATAATATTAATTTAAATAGTAAAACGGTGTTAAAATGCAATTAGGACAAATAATATTACTATTTTTTTAAAAAAAACATAATTAAAGATACGAATCAGACTGTAAAGGGGTTAGGTCTAGGGGCCAAGCGCATACTCATTTAAACAGATGGGTTTGGTCAGACTGCCCTAACTCCGAAATTGAGATATACAAGAGCACCAAAAGGTCACTGCATTTCTGGACCTAATTTCAATCATCTATTTCTCATCTTCCCAATAGCCTTCATAACTACAATGAGGTATAGTTTCTACAAAATGTGATCCGGAACATCCCATGCTTGACAGTTGACACTCCAAACCTTCCAACAATCGGTGCAAAGGTCAAGGTATTACCCAAGACACCCCCCAATCTTTATAGCAAGCTGAGCCGAAATGGTTGATGTGAATATGCAATTTCTAAGCAAATGGTGCACAGATTTGGAATTCGCTTTACAAGGAAAGCAACAAGTATTATTGAAGCCAACATCATTAGTAGTTGTTTTGAAGATAGGACAGGTCTCAAGTGGCTAAGGCACTCGGATGCTTCTAACTTAGCTCTTCATGTTGTTGATTGGTTTCTTTTGTTTCCTATATTGGCTAATTGGGTGGTAGATTTCTTTGCTCAAATAGGTGCTTCTACTTGAGAGATTGTTTGGAATTGTTTTCTTCGGGTTGCTCTATTGTTTTGTTTCAGATTTAGCCCCACTTCTATCATCTTTTGTTTTGTTAGGTGAAGCTACGAAGATTTCCTCCTCACCTTGGTTTCTTCTCTGTCTTGTATTCTTTTTGTATTTTTATTTTTTTTATTTGTACTTCTGATATATTTGCTTTTTTTGTTGAAGTCTGGTTGTTATTTGGTTATACTGAGTTCTTAGGCCTCATGTCTAGGAGGAACGTGGAGAGATGTGGCTGATAGAGAAGGAGAGGAAAGGGAGAAAGATAGTAGAGTATGACCCCCTTTGTCTTATGAACCTGTCCCAAAAAGGAGGGGACCCCTTTCTCTTGGAGATGGGGTGCACATATAGACAAGGCCATATGTGTGGTCTAAGCATGTGTGGTGTGACACAACCATAGAGATGGTGACACATGTCCAATACGCGAGGCTTCCTTGGAAGCAACACGTGTCCCATAACTTTGCCCCTATCTCTCCTCTTTTGAACTTTAGCTTGCTTGGCAAGGGACTAGGCGCTGACTGCAGTGATACCATTAGTTGTGGACCTTGTGGCCCTGTTGTACGTGTCAAGGTATTCTTGTTACGGTGGACCCTCCTAGTCCTGGTCCCTAGTCAACCTTTCCTTATTCACCCACCAAACCACATCCTCCTTAGAACCCCCAGGTATGACAAAAAAGATAGTATGTGGGACATATTCATCCACATGGCGCTCTCGTGGCACTCTCAGTTTTGATTATAAACATTACCCGGTGTCCATTCTTCTACAAATGCAGAAAAGCTACACATGCCCACTGTTACACATTCTGTCATTCATCCCTGCAGCAAATCAAATTTAAATCCCCTGAATCCCCATGTACCATGATTTTTTCATTCCCTTCTTACATCCCTTAGCTCATTCCACAAGGTTGGTGTATGTACTTTCTCATTATTGCATAAATTCTCGAGAATCCACTTTGCTTCCAGTGGCTATGTATCTATATCAAATTAGATCAGTAGTTTGTTAATCCTGATGCTTTGTTCACTCTACTCTTTTGTCCCACACTAAAGGTATACTCCCAAGGTACCTAAAGCGGGCAATGATACCTAATCTACAAAATCACTCCCCCAAACATCTCTAACCACACTATCATTAAAACCGTTAGCTTCATTTCTTGTAAGACAACCACATTTTCCTGATGTTGTTCAGCAACACCGGACGGTTGGTGTCCTATCTAGGCCCCTAACATTCGAATACATGCTTTTCCTAATCATTGTAAACTACAATTTGCCTCTTCTCTCACTTGATCATCTTCCTCTAGAGTTCAATTTTCTTGTGTTATGCTTCATTTAATCCAAGATGCTACCTTCCCTCTCCTTGCCCGAGCTATGGAGACGGGAGTGTCATCTGACTTAAATAAAGGAGGAAAGAAGAACAACACATAGAAACACATCTATCTTGCATTCGAGTTGGCAGGGAATGTTGAACTTGGAATCTGCAGAGGAAGAACCAGAAGAAATTTTTTTTTTTTTTAAAGGATCATTGATGAGCAACATGGCTTTCAATGTTATCTAAGGCTGACTTGGTGCCATGCTCTAAGAGTGAGATGTGTAAGAATGCTTGCATCTTTGGAACTAAATGTAGTAGCTGAACTGTTTATTTTCATTTGTTGTCATATTGTTGTCTCTAAACATGTGATTGGGATAATTACACATGTAGCTGTTTCTTCTCTGAGAAAATTTGTGAATATAATACAGATACCTAAATGATCACAGCCATATTCTTAAAGTATGTGTAGAACGAAAGGTAAGCTCATATAATATGATAATTTCTATGCCTAATGCATTGTAATATATTTAATTAGGTAAACATTTTGTACAGGAGAGAAATATGTTAAAAATCTATAATAATTATGGACTACTAAGTGTGTTGGAATTCCTAAATTTAACAAAACTTTGAACAGTCTCTTTTCACATGTTAAATATCTTATTTTGGTGGGTATGCTTATGCATTTCAGCTGATGATTTTAAGGTCAATTTTATCTGCCCTTATTGGACATTATTATGAGCCCAATTATCGAGTATCAAGACATATTATGAACCCTATTTTCTTTGTTAAATATTCTTTGCACCCAAGTATCAATTATTAAGACGTATTTATGGTAATGTCAATGTCTTGACTAACACAATTGTTACTTTCCAAATATTTTGTTCAATGTTGCACGGATTCTTTGCTTCACCCTGAAGTACCTGCACCCAATACATGGACAAGGATAAGGGTACTCCAGCTGGATATTTCAAAATAGTGGAAAATCTTTGAAAAATAGACGAATCCAACACTTAGACACGCATCCGACACCCGTACCCGAGTTTGTGTAGCATAGATTTTGTCCATTATGCAGTATTCTATATTCCTTGTTTGAAAGCTTTACTAATTCTTGATTTGGACTAACTCTTGCATCAACATTAATTTCTTCTTTTATTCTTCTGAGAATCCCCGATTTGTTGCAGTCAAATGTCCAGAAAGCAGAAAGAAAGAAACCAGACCCACCTTGTGTTGTTTGCAAAGGGAGTGGAAGAGTTGATTGCCACCATTGTCATGGAAGAGGTCTCTCTCTCTCTCTCTCTCTCTCTCTTTTTCTCTCTCTAAATTCTTGTTTTTCTGCCTCTTTAGGTTAGAACTTTAATCTTTATGGACTGGCTGATCAGATGTGTGAGTTTGACATTTGTATGAGATAGTTTTCATAACCACTTTCCTTGTCCTATTTTCACTAATTTATCTATGTTTTAATATCATAGGCAGGACGAACTATGTTCATTTGGTAATGCTGCCGAAGGGGGAATGGCCAAAATGGTGAGGTATCAAACTCTGATATTTTGATATTAGTAAGTGCACTTTATGATGATTTCACTCAGGATTGGCACCCCAAATAAACTACCCCATCACCCTTGCAGGTGCAGGACTTGTGGTGGAAGTGGCCTCGGCTACTGTTCCCGTTGCGTTGGAACTGGAGAGTACAGGTATATAATGGGATTCCATTTCATGAAGATGGATGGCAGTGACACCCAAGATCACAAAAAGTATCAGGTTCGAGGTAATCGTGAACCTCGTAGTGCAGCAGACTTACTTTTAAATCAAGAACAATCAAATTCAAACCATGAAATGTGAAATACTTCATCAACAGTTGAGTTCCAAATTGTCAATTGATAGTAGTATATTTTTGTAACCTGAATAGCTCATCTTTGGATAGAGATGTAGCCCTTCCGACAAAGGTGAAAAAAAAAAAAAAAAAGAGGAAGATGGTTGGTGGCATTGATACTGGAATAATCTTTAGTTAGCTGTTTGTTCCCAATGACTATGCCACGGGCGATATGTAAAACCTAGGTGTGGAAACTCTTTCTCTATTCACATCCCCTCGTATTAGATGACAACCCTTGTGGCATGTACTGGAAAGCAAAATAATTTATTGAATTGTTACATTATCTGGTAAATAAACGACAATTATTATTATCGCAAAGTTACAACATTTTTTGCTTCTCTTATGAATAATGTACAAACATACTAATAAAAATTTTCTCATCAAAGCAACGACGAGCTCCAACTAGATTGATTTTTATTATTTTATATGACTTTCCTTGAGATTTGGAAAAATTACAAGGAAAAATATCATCGATCTCCCTGTGATTTATATTTATGTTCGTTGTCCTCCCCTGATTAATAAGTTTATTTTGGAGAATCATATCTCCCACATATGAACTTCGATTTGAGTGATTCAATTTACTATATAAAGGTCTCATGGCATATTTTCAATTGCAACTAGAATCACTTGATTTTGATTTGAAATGAAGAAGTTATAGGTCTTCAGAGGGGGGAAGATGTTATTTTTCCAAGTTCAATTTTCTGCAGAAAAATATAAATTTTCTCCCAACTTTGAAGGCTTGTAACTTTTTTTATTTCAAACCCAAATTGAGTGATTCAAGTTTCTATCAATTATTACATGAGTTCTTTTCATTAGAACTTGAATCACTCATATTGAATTTTTTTATGTGAGAGATATGATCATTCAAGATAGGCTCATTGAGCTGAAAAGATTATAGAAATTTGACAAACATAGTTTCCTACCTAATTTGAGCATGTTTTTATTTGAGATTTTGAGGGTGGTGCTGTACACCACCTTGCTGGTGCCAAAGTAAAATGTATTAGCTTTCCATAACAATTTAAATCACTCAATTTTACCTAATCTGAGCATGTTTTTCTTTGAGATTTTGAGGGTCGTGCTGTATACCACCTTGCTTGTGCCAAAGTAGAATGTATTAGCTTTCCATAACAATTTAAATCACTCAATTGGCTTTAAAACGAAGAAGTTACAGATCTCTAAAGTTGGGAAGAAAATCATGTCTTTCTACAAAAAGCATAGACGTCATTGAATAAAAACCCAAACCAATGATCTTTTTCAAAACGCAGAGGTCTTTGTAATTTCGTCAAATCTCAGAAAAGGTTGATATAATTTACCCTTTTACTTATTTATTTATTTTTGGGTGAAATATTATTAATATTTTGTAAATGACGTTGAAGATGGATGGATGATAGTTAATTAGTGAAAAAAGGTAATTGCTGAGGAAGAATGTGGGTTGGGATGTGAAAATATAATAATAATTGAGTCAAAAAATGGATATGGTCACCATTGGAGCACCTCTATCCATATCCACATTTATTTTCACATTGGTGATCAAAACATTGGATAGAAAATGGATATGGATTATCAAATTTACATTCCACTATTGGAGATGCCTTAACCCTTACGACTGGACCTATTTTCAAAAATTAGATTAAGTGGACTGATATATCTAAGTACAAGTACGCTATTATAAGATCGGACCTTGTATATATAGAAATGATCCAGTCAGCATATGCTTATATGAGCTTATGTAAGCATGAAACCCATAGATAATTATAAGATACATATTTTGAAAAATTGTCCGCTTGATTAGATACTATAATTATATATGTCATGTTTGCCAAAAATCACAGTGATCCAACAGTAGGTTTTTCGGAAATGTCACTGAAAAAAATTGGGACAGTTTTCAGCGGTTATGGTTTTTCATATATATATTTTGAAATTCTGACATTGGATCACTGTGAGTTTTTGCATGCAAGACATCCATAAGTACAGTTTTTAATCCAACGATCATTTTTTTTTTTTTCCAAAATATATCCTCCCACAATTATTTATAGACTTCGAACTAACTTAAATTATGTAAGCATATGCTGACTAGATTGGAAATATATATATATATATATATATATATATATATATATATATATATATAGGGTCAAGTTCCCCTTACACCTTATTTTGACACCTATGTTTACACCTCGTTTTCAAAACACTATCTATGATAGATATTTTGACGAACCGACCGTTGGATTCAATATCTTTCTTATGCATATAATGTATACTAAAAATCATAGTGATCCAACGGTTAGATTTTATGAAATGTCACTATAAAAAATTGTTATGTTTTTAATTAATAAAAATAATAATAGTTCTTCAAAATGATATTTTTTAAAAACTAACCGTTGGATCAGTCTGATTTTTTTCATACATGACAAACATAAGATAAATATCTAATCTAACGGTCGGTTTCTCAAAATTTTCTATTTATAATGGTATTTGAAAATGAGGTGTAAACATAGGTGTCAAAATAGGGTGTAAGGGGAACATGTCCCACATATATATATATATATATATGTATATGTATCTTATGGCTTCAAAAAGAATGGAACTAGGGTGACTTTCGTCTAGTTGGCGGAAATGCATGCTTTTCAAGGTCAGAATCAAAAGTTGTTCATTCATGATTATTATTATTATCGGGGAAAATTATCGAATACAATCAGCGAAAAATACTTTACATACCTGAACTATTAATTGTGACATATTAACTATCTGTACTATCAATTTACAACAGGTTGCACCCTTCCGTCAGCTAACCGAACATTTGTTTATCAGACAAAAAATCAAGTGTATTCACGTAAAGGTATTTCCCACCAACATTAAGTGAATGTATGAATGCACATAACTTTCTATCTATTAAACAGACGTCAATTAGTTGATGGAAGGATACAATCTACCACAAATTGATAGTACAGGGAATCAATGTGTCACAATTGATAGTTCAGGATGCAAAATATTTTTCGCTACTAGTATAGGGATCAATCCGTAATTTTCCTTTATTATTATTATTATTATTGGGACACAATCCAATTACCAATACTTTTACCAGTATTTTTACCAATGGTTTGCAAAACCCAACATGAAAGTTGTATTTTGAAAAATCCACCGTTAGATTAAATTTTCCTCTCATACACATCACGTCTATAAAATATCAAGTCGATTGGAGATTAATAACTACCTCATCAAAAATGTTGATTGGAGATTAGAATACGGAGTATTTCTTATTGACTAAAAATGTGACTTTATAGATCAAATGGCTACCGGTGTCCAATTAACTTGATTTTTGACACACATAATATTAATAAGTTAGTAGGGTATTTAATCCAAGGTGGATTTCTCAAAATACAATTTCCATATTGAAATTTTGCAAAACACTCGTACAACTACTGGTAAAAGTACTAGTAAATGCACTATCTCCCATTATTATTATTATTATTATTAATGCACAGAGGCATCCAAGAAGCCCACTAAATTGTCATAGAGCCATCATACAGTCAAAACAACTCCAATGATAAAAGCCATCTTTGGCAAGTAAAATCCATTTTTTTTAGACTCCCTATCTCACTCTACCCTTGTGACCAAGCACAAATCATCTTGCACTTCTGTGTGATTTAAATAAAAATAGCTGAATCACAAAATTTGGTCAAATCTTGGCTCAACCAAATTTTAGGTAGGCAAATTGAAATGACCAACTACTTCAAAACAAATAGTAGCATACCAGCAGCCATCAACTCATCATTTCCATGTCTAGAGCAAATTGAGGGGCCTACAAAGTTTGGCCCGCCTGAAATGTAGATCACATTTAGCAGCCCATAGCTGAAATAATGTCGTTGAGTTGCTTTCAGGTCACAGCCCAAAGGCCAAAATGATTTTGATTGAACTCGAAATGGCTTAACTGGATGTGGAGTCCTATAAACATGAAGTTTAAGATCTAAATATGAATACTATGCAAAGGTCATAACACTGATTCAGTTCAGCACAAGCAACTAAAACACAACCTCGCACATGCAGAGAGGTAAAGGGGGAATGAGGGGGGGGGTTAAAAATTAACATAAAAATAAAAATAAAAAAGCCCAGATTCCCTCTTTTCTAATTGAGATGATCTTTTCTTACTCCTTGTTGAGCAAACACACATAAAATGGGGAAACTAGACTACGAAGCTTTTGTGGTTTCATCTCCTGGCAAATCATCTTCATCGTGGTAGATGTTCTCCGCCATTTGCCAGATTTGAAGTATGTTATCCTCAGCTACACTAGCAATAACCCAATCTTCACATGGGTTCCATGAAAAATCTGAAATTTTACTAGTGTGACCACCGTGAATGAAGAGCAACTCTGATGGGCCATCTTCAGCATCCTCTGGTGTCTGTTCTTCATCAATCCTGTAAAAGAACCCACAGGTGAGTTAAATAAGTTTATCATTGCTATTATTTGCATAATTTTTAGGTAGATCAACCAGGGACCGAATTCATTGCTATCCTGGCCACGTCCTAGGGACATGGCCAGGATGTTCATACAATCCATGTTCCAAAATTCTTTCCTTGGGATGAGGCAGAGCACATTATTAGAAAAACAAAAGAAAAATCGCACAAAGCATTTGAATGTTTCATGAAAATTGAATCCATCCATTTTGTTTAATATAGCAATTGAAATGAGGTTGCAATCCTTGTCATCGTATTTAAAATAATTAGTTTCTCATACAACTTGTTCAAAATAGCATCATTTTATGATTTATTAAAAGGCCAAGCATCTATTTTATTACTACTGTTCTGGTCATTATTTCATTTACTTGAGCAACTCGTGAGTTCAAATGCTGTAGAACCAAAATAAAATGATATAAATTCAATGGGTCCTCCAAAATACCCATAAAGTGCAGTTAAACTAATTAAAGGTATCCCCTACTGTAGAATGCAACAGTATAATAGTACAATAGTTTCTATAAATATATGGATGCTTCTAGCAGCATGGCTGCTAGAAATGTTAATGTCTACAGACATCTCTCCCAATCCATCCGAAATGAGACTACTTAAAACAATGAGCCTCCGAATATAACAGATAACTGAAAATGGAAGACAAAAATAAAATAGCAAAGGAAAGTATAAATAAAAACTTTTGTGTCAAGGATAAAATTAATGTTTCAAGCTACTTTCCAACCAACCATATATTCATTCTATCCATGCTCCAAGTTTTATCCATTGACATGAAATAGTAACTGCTTAGGTTATAATAAATACAATAGGTGCCTAGGTGGTGTGATTTGACTATATCATCCTCTCAGACGATTTTAGTCACCATAAAAGAGGCTTAAACCCCATTATATATCATGTCATACATCAAAATATACCCTTTTATGGTCACTCAAGGCATGCAAGGATGCAAACAAAAAATTAATTCAGTGCACCTAGCACGACTCATTGTTCAAAATGTATCTACTGAAGTGAACCATGGAATGGTGGGACCAACTCCAACATGATGGCAATGATAACTCCCATTTTGTTAATTTGAAGCACGCACGATTGATGCCGTCATTTCAAACTAAAAATCAAACCTTCAAATAAAGAGGAAAAAAAATTATGGTTGGTTTGGGGAAAACCTGCTAAGATCCCACACCATGAGTCTCCTGCCAAGACAACAAGAAGCTAAAATAGTCTCATTCTTTGGATTCCAGCCAACCTGGAAAACCTCCTCCCTGCCATACAACACAGCCAAAATTGAGTTTAAGAGATATTTGTCTAATAATTCTTTGGTTATGTATATATACACACGAGTCAAATAATCTTCAAGCATAACAAAGATATGTCTTATCCAAAAAAAAAAAAAAAAAAAAAAAACGGACCGAAGAAATATTTCAAATAGAAAAATAAATTTCATTCAAAGGAGAATTCTTACTTGTGACAATCAAAGGTATGGAGTGCAGTACTGAGCTTGCGCAGATCAAATAACTTAACAGTCTTATCAGTAGACCCCGTTGCCACAACCCATTCATTAAAGGGATTGAAAGCTAAGCAGTTAACCTAACACAAAAACATGAAAATTAACTATTTCATCAAATTATACAAACATAAAACTCATAATATCTCGACACTAGCCAAGAATACATTATTTAATACAAAAAGATCAACTGCTTGTCATCCAAAGCAACAAAAGCACACAAGTGGAAGCATTTTATTGAAAAAGATAAAGAGTTCAAGTCCAACACATGGTGTAGAAAATGAATTAAGTATCCAAGTCACCCAATTTTGTGAATTCACAAAATGCAGAAAGGGATCTCAGTCTAAAAATAAATAAAAATCGAGCCTTTCCACATAAAAAGACTTCTTAGCAAACTAGCTTTAAGATTATCACTAGCAAACTGATTCTATTTTTTAGTTGTCAATCTGGCCCAAACAAAATTGATAGGTGCAGATTATTTCTTGGAATAAGCCAGAATTGTTTTTTACGTTTAGAGTGTAGAGTAAGCACCATTTAATTGGGTCTACTATTGGGAGCTTCCATTGAAAGAAAAATCAGTCTCCACTCCAATAATTCAATGATGCCAAAAAATTAACAATTTGTAAATCCTCTTCTTTTTTTAAAGAAAAGTTTGATAAAGTTTACTATGAAAAACAACATTTAGGATACTCAATTACTTGGGAATCATTTGCTTTACATGGGTGTGATGCAAATCATATGATAGGAATTCATGGCAATTAAATACTTTTATATTTATTATTAATAGTTTAAGTTTTATTAATTACGGCTAGCTTAGGCCCATTGATCAATTTTGTGAGGCAAATCAGTTTATTTTTATTTTAGGCATGTTTTACTTAGGTGGCAAGAATAGTCTTATTTCATATTAGTCTTAGATTTCTCTATAAATAGGGTAGTAGCCTTAAAGGCAAATCCAACTTGATGATTGAATATTGAATAAAGAATGCTTCTTCTAAAATTCCTGTCCTCTCTTCTTTCTTCTCCAATCCCCTAAATTTTGTCCCTCTTTCCCTAATTTCTTCTCTCTCTCTCTCTCTCTCTCAGAACCTAATTTATTCTCTCTTTCCCTAAATTTCTTCTGTTCTCTTCTCTTTCCCAATTCTTCTCTCTTTCTTTCTCTCCCTAAGTTTCACATCAATGGTATCAAAGCCTAACCTTGTTCCATAATCCATGTTCCATTGGAAGGGATATGTGGAAAAAAAAAATTGAGAGTTGTGCATTATGGGCTTTTGTAATGAAGGAAGAATGATGCAAATAATATTATTTGAGAATTTCCCAGTTTTCCTCTCTTTCAACCCCTTCCTCTTTAATCCCCTAAAATTCTTCTCTCTTTTCCTAAATTTCTTCTATTCTATTCTCTTCTCCTCTCTTGTTCTCTCAATTTTTTCCTTCCCCTAAATTCTTCTGTTATCTTCTCTTACCCAATTCTTCTCTCTTGTCTCTCTTTGTTTCTCTCCTTAAGTTTCACTTCAATTGGTATCAGAGCCTAACCCCGTTCCAATAGAAGAGATTTGTGGAAAAAAAAAATTGAGACTTGCACTATTGGGCTTTCGTAACAAAGCAAGTAGTTATGACGACTTGGCGAATTTTCTCCAACATGGGGAGAATTATGCAAATCATATGGAAAAGATTTATGGTAATTAAATATTTTTAATAGTTTAGGTTTTATTAGTTGTGGCTAGTTTAATTTAGGCTAATTGATCAATTTTGTACAACAGATCGATTGGTTTTCATTTTAGGTTGCATGTTTAACATTTTTGAAGGGGAGAGGGGGCAGGAATAGCCTTATTTCCTATTTAGTCTTAGATTTTCTCTATAATAGGGTTTTAGCCATAAAGGAAAATCAAACTTTATGATTCAATATTAAATAAAGAATTTTTCTTCTTAAATTCTTCTCTTCTTCTATCCCCTAATTTCTTCACTCTTTCCCTAATTTTCTTATGTTCTCTTCTCATCCCCAATTCATTTATTCTCTCTCTCCCTAATTTTCTTATGTTCTCTTCTCATCCCCAATTCATTTATTCTCTCTCTCTCTCTCTCTCTCTCTCTCTCTCTCTCTCTCTCTCTCTCGGTTCCAAATCAATTGGTATCAAAGAAAGAAAGAGAGAGAACAAGAGAGGGAAAGAGAATAGAATAGAAGAAATTTAAGGAAGCAGAGAAGAAATAAGCGGGAGAGAGGGAAGAACTTTAGGGGATACGAGAAAAAGAAAAGAAGAGGAAGAAGAAAGAGAATAATAGAATTTTAGAAGAAGAAAAAGAATTCTTTATTCAATATTCAATCATCAAGTCTGATTTTCTTTTAACGCTACAACCCTATTTATAGACAAAACTTAAGACTAAATAGGAAATAGGGCTATTCTTTTTTATAATCAACAATTATATTAAAAAGCCGAATAAGACAGGGTGTCCTAATTACAAGAAGAGCAAGAACAAGAAACAAAGAAATATATATATATATATATATATATATATATATATATATATATATATA
>JAESVK010000170.1:234468-267212 GCA_017140935.1 Hamamelis virginiana
GTTGGGAGCAATAAGGATAAGTGTCAGGAAAAGGAACATACAATTGATATTTTAAATGTGTTGGGTTTGTATTTATCAGAATTCTAATGAAATAACTTAATTGAAAGGTCTGCAACTTTGAGCAAGAGTATAAGATGTAAAATATTTAGTCTAGGAAGCATTCCTTGATGTTCCAGTGGAGCATCAAAATCTTCCAGAATAGATACTGTTTGAATGCTTACCTGGTATAGGCCGCACAATTTCAAAGATAGATAAGCTGCATCATAGCATACAAATAATGAAATGTCAGAAAAGGGTACACAACAACACATTAAAGAGAATACTTTTAGATTCTAACAAACAAGAAAATTTTCACCAGTAAACTTTTTGACTGCTACTGTTAACAACTCAATGGAGAAATTTTTTCCTGTCAAAGAGATATGCACACACATGCTCGTGCACACACACACACACGGTGTAAAACTATTTACAAAATCAACAATCTAGACCATGTAGAACGCTACGACATTTGGGGCTTTACATTTCTTTTGTATGTGCAGGGGGAATCGCCGAAGTTGACTTTCTATTCTCTTCAAATTCGTTAAATTCTTTATTTTTTATTTTATTTTTAAAAGTTTCTATCTTTAAGTATAGAAAATCCATAAGAGAAAACAAATCATTAATTCAATGACTGCAAAGCCCTGTATTCCAGCTAATCACTGCTAAGTCTGGCCCCCTGGCTGCATGTTTGTACACACCTTCGTTTAAGCAAGCATATTACAGATCAAGATGCGCAGAAAGGTCTTTTGAGTGGAGCCAAAGATGATAATAGAGGGAGATTTGTTAGGGTTGCTGCAGGAGGGCACAATTTCCCCAAGAGTATTTCCCTCGAAAAGGATTTTGTGAGCGACCTAGAAGAGCTTGTGGAGCATGTCATTGCTTGAGGTCTAAGGGTAAGAGTTTTCTGGCGAAGGGAAAGTTTGTAAGAAATTTGGCAGTGTTGATGAAACCTAACAATGGAGGAAAGGTTTATTTATCTCTGGACAGCCTTGTAATCAAGTCCCTCGTGATCATTCCTAAGGGCAGAGGGGAGTGTGGATGGCAATCTTTCTCTCCTTTGTTGAGGAGTTCTCTTAGCACTGATTTGCAGTAGCAGGATAAGGGAGTTTCTCTCTTTGCTAGGGTGAATTCGAAAGAGTTTTAAGTTTCAGTCCTTTTTGTAGACGACTCAATTGCCTGGGTTGTCCTTGTATGATAATGCATATTGTCGCAAGGGTTTTCAGGCGTGGTTCTAAATCTAGACCATTGAACTTTGAAGAAGAGAATTGGGTTTATAAAATTGTATTTGGTGGTAACGTTTTAGAGAGAGAGAGAGAGGGATGAAGGTGCATATTTTAGCCGATGATCTTTTTCCGTTTAGATATCTTCGGGAAAGGAAACTCGAAGGGTGCCGATGGAGGGTGCAATAAAAAACGTGAGGCCGTGATTATGCTTGATTTATGGTTGTCAACGGCAGGTCGCATTGGAATTCTTAGAAGACTGGGTTTGGTCTGGGTGCGAGTCCTCGGTCTTCCATCGTATCTTTGGAGTGGGCGTATGTTCAAAGCTTTGGGGGACCGCTGTGGGGCTTTTCTAAAGGTAGAGATTGGCTAGAGAGGTAGGTGGGATAGGGTTCACATCTTGGTGAAGGCGGGTCGGAGGATTCCAACTTTTGTAGATGTGGTAAATAAGGTGTTGAACTTTCGGGTCGCTCAGATGAGTGTGACTACGATGTAAAATAAGTTATACCTAATCATCTCAGCAAACCAAAAATTTTCATTTCCATACAAATTAGATTAAAACTGACAAAATTTTGTCCTAACTTGTAGACAACCCCACCAGTAGTGTTCCCATTCCGATGGTTTTTACTTTCAAATGTTTTTAGTTTTCCACAACTTCATTCTCATTCCAAATTTCCGAGTCAAATAAAAGTAGTTTGGCGCATAATTTTTATTTTTTTCCCTATTTTTGTTTTTTTCTCCAATGTTGACCACAAGTTAAAATGATGCTATACAAATAGTCGAAAACTTAAAATGGACATGCCTCATACATAGGCCAAACTCATATATCACAACCATTTAATCCAACATCTTCCCTCCTCCACGGTGGAAGTGATATGGGAACATATACAATAATTGGACTGTTATCAGCATCCAAAGTATGAATTTTTTTCTCCACCAACCGATTAATATGCATCAGCAGCGATAAGCTATAGCACTCAAAACTTAAGCAAACTCCAAGACAATAACAAGCTTAACATACCTATCTACGGTGATCTCTGAAAATTTCTTTGGACTCCAAGATAATAGCAAGTTTCCAACACAAAGCAAACTACCTTCATAATTTACCCCATTTACAGTGAAACCTGTGTCGGTATACCTAAAAAACAAATGTAAGTGGATCAATATATGGAGTCAAAGTAACATCCAAAACATAAGCGCTAACCAATGTTTCTAAATTTGAAAACTAGTCACGTACAGCAAGTTAGAATTCAGCTTTGGACATGGTGCCCAAATCAAACTGCGGTTAAGTTTGTATAAAAAGGAAAAAAAAAAAGGTCATTTTTAATAACTTCAGCCAAAAACAGATAAGAAAGAAATATTACAGAAAAGCTAGCTGTTTTAAAGTTTTTCTTTTCTTAACAGCCAAAATAAAGATTTCATAGGTTGGTGAAAGTCTATACAAAGGCAAAAATTCGTACTAAATATTCATACAAAATGATGTAACCATCATTTCTGCCATTCATTTCAAAGAAAATAACCACCATGATCGCATTAATTTCAAGATACTATTGCAGCATCAGTTCGTATGGGCGTACAAGTCTTTTGCAAAAGAATAAAAATAAAAAAATTAAATAAAAAATGATTATAGTGGTTTAAAAAGAAAAAAAAAAATGGGGGTTGTCAAATTTTAAGGACAAATTTTGCAATCAAAGTAGCTCCAATTCGAGAATTAGAAACATGGCAGTAACAACCAACGAAAACAAAAGTATAGAGGGGTGTTTAAGGTTTCAAATACGCAATATTAGAAATTCCGAGAATTTGAAGAAATAAACTGATTTCAACGTTTTCAATGAGTAGAAGGAAATTATAGCAAGAAATAACATGAATTAGTGATTCCAAATATAAATTACAGAAAAATGGAATATAATCTCATAACTGCAAAAGCAAATAAAAATATCCAAAAAGAGGAAGACAGTTAGAGAGAGAGTACCCTTGAAAGCGTAATTGGTCATCGGGGAGTTTATTGATGAGATTGATCTGATCATAGAGAGAGAAAGCGCGTCGAAGAGAAGGCAAAGCTTGGTTTAATGGCTTTGGTGACGACTCCTTCCTTAGGCTTCTTATCAGCGAAGGCAGCGTTGCCAACGCTCTGTGTCTCACTGCCATCTCCCTCTCTTCCTCTTCAGTCTTCCCTGAGAAAAATTCTTCTTGCTTCCTCTTGATGTTCTAGAGCCTTTTGTCGCGAGCCCAGGGCGTGGCCCAAATTTACCAAAACGTTTGCAGTTTGCAGTATCGCTCCTATTGCAAGAGCATTCCCATTTCCAAGGAAGAATACACGACATTTATCTTTCTTTGTAGCGGTAAATAGCATTATTTTAACAACTAGCTCAGTGAAAATAAGTCTTGACTTATTTTATATCTCACTGCTATTTAGTAAGTCTTTTTATTTAAATCTTGGATAGATTTAATGATTTTTATAATACACTTCTTTTAACAACCAAATAATTTTTATAATAGATTTAATGACTTATTTCACTTGTCAGGGTGCCTCTTCTCGAAAAGCATAAAATTGAAATTTCTTTTCTAAACTTGTGTAGAAAAAATAAAGCATAAACATAATTTTTTTCAAATCTACTCATAATTGGTTTATTTAACAACCAAATAATATTAAACCTAATCCAGTTTTTGAATTCCTAAACAGGCCTCGCCTCAGTGACATCCAAAATACAAGCATTCTTCCCAAGAGAGTCAGGCTCCATTCCTCTTCAATTTCCTAAGATAGAATTTGGTAGGAAATAACTTGCAAAAGAATGCTTTATCACCACTCGGGTCTAAGTCATAATCAATTTTACAGTGATTTGGGTAATGAAGAGTGCTTAACCAACTGGCTGCATGTAAATACAAAAATTATCAAAATCAACAAACCAAACATAACTTATTCCACCATAAACAAAATGAAAATGTGGATAAATGTTGCCAAAATATCTACGAGACCTTAAGTAAAACTTACACACTGGCCTTTCTACCTTTATTACATAACAGTTGAAACATATTGAGTCTTGGAAATCAGGGCTGAGCATATGAAGGAGCAGGCAAGAAAGGAAATGGTGCAACAGAGGCAAATGCTACAGGTGGACGTGCTTCAGTGTCCACACAAGGGTGTCTTCTATTCTTCCAACTATTGACATTTTCATCCTCTTGCACTAAAATTTCAGAGGAAGGTGGGAGCTTGACAATCCTTTCTGAAGCGTCTTCTGCATGGCACTGTTGGTTATCGGGGATACGGTGAACAAGGAGCCCTGACATAAATACAGGAAGATAGAGAAGGCTGGCATGGAACATCCTTCTGGCATTCTTTGTCGTTCGGTCAAAATAGAATGACATTGCGGTAGCACTAATTGCACCAGCAAGCAGTGATGATTCGAGGCAAAACCATCCAGAAGTTATACCCCCTGCAGATCAGTAATTCATATGGTGAGATTGGTAATAATGATATTTGAAACTAAATTACTAGTAAAAACAAAAATTGTTGAAACTAGCCGTATTGAACAAAAACTACTGATTTTTAGAAGACCAACTCACAATCATAAGCTAAGAACCCCAATGGAATCAGATATAGGCAATTCCTCAAAGCAACCAAAGCAGTTCTCCGACCAGAAGCATCAGCAAGAGAGAACATCCTAAATCTGAATATGCAACAAATGAAAAAGAAAAAATAAGGGGGAAAAACCCAAGTGAATTAAGTTAAAGACTCCATAGACATGACTCATATGCAGAATGGTCTTATTGCCACATAAAGAATCTACACTAAAATTCAACCTGATCATACAATCCTAACTAAAGAAACCAACCCCAACCACATCAAACCCCCCCCCCACTCAAACAAAACACCCCCCCCCCCCCCCCCCAAACCAAACACACACACACAGACACACAAAAAATCCGAAAAGATATTTAAAATCACATCACCAGGTTATAGCTTTGAGTAGATCTCCAAGCTATAATATAGAGTGTTGATAATTAATCCTATGCCATGCACAAGTATAAGCCTTAAGTCAGGTCGACCAAGGTTGAACAAATAAACTTCCATGCCAGAACATTTTTTAAATACAGCCAGGGGGAACAGAATTGTGCAACCGAACCCAAAGCACTTGGGAGCACAACTTTGACAACTAGGATGATGTAAAGTGAGGGAACCAATAAATTGCATATATACAAACTTCAATTACAGCTCACGCACATACCCTCCAGCTGCATAATCGTTGCGACACAAGTACGCAAGGGCCATAAAATGGGGTATTTGCCAAAAATAGAGGGCAGCAGGGAGAATCATCCCATTGAGTGAAACCTGGCCAGAAGCTGCAGCCCACCTAAAACCCCAAAACAGGAAGTGTGAGCACAACAGACCAAACATGTAGCTAATAGTCATAAATGCGTGTATTCTTAGCATATTTGTGGAAGAGTGCTTGCATGTGATACAATGTGCTAATGTTCCTTACAGGAATCTTTTCTGTTAAACAATGCTCCTGATGTTTGAAACATGGTTCTCTTGCGAAAAAATGCAATTATAATATGAAAATAGGCGCACGTAGCTAAACACAGGTTTGAGTTGTCAAGAATTACATATATTTCATACACGAAATAGTCTGTAATATAGGTTTAGAACGAAAGGAATTCTAACAACAGATGAGCTAAAAAGTATAACGTAAAGAAAAAGATTTACTGGTTACCCAAGAAGTGGAGGAATAGCGCCAACAACAGCCCCAACCCATGTATTTACTGGATGAATCTGCTTCAATGGAGTGTATACGAATGCATAAAGAACAAGATTTGAAGCTGCAAGCCCAGCTGCCAACATATTAGTCTGCACCAACCTTGTCATCAAAGTTGCAACATTAGTTCCTCAACTCAGCATATTGAAATTGAGGAAAACAGGAACTCAGATTTAATCATCAAATGACATGAAAAATAGGGTGAGCAAATGTATTTGGCCACCTTGCATGCCAATAAAGCAGTGCCAGCTATACCAACAGAAGATGCCCAGGTGACAGCATGAGGTACGGTAAGGCGCCCTGAAGGTAGTGGTCTTTGCCTTGTTCTCTTCATTTTGGCATCGTTATTTATCTCAAACACCTAACATACAAAATCCAAAGATTAAACTGAAACTTTAATCAACTAAGCCAATACATAGCAAGAAACCCGGGATGACACTATTCATGCTACTTTAGCTATTGATCATAGAACTATCACTGTAAAACAATGAGGTACTTAATGTCCTTTATTGTTATTAGGATTATAAGTTTATTGAAAAGGACTTATATATCTGTTTTGAAATTAATGGCTACTGAATGTAGATGCAGCTTTTAAGTTGTTTAAAGGGCGTGGTTGCCTTCTCTCCCAAGTGTAATTGCAAAGGAAATCTAAGGAGTGTCTACCTCTCTCTCTCTCTAACATACACACACACACACACACACAATTGTTCTATGATCACATACTTTGGGCTTTTTCGGAGTTTCAGGAAGTGGACCAGGGCACCAGGCTAGGTCCACTCCCTTAATGCCATTTGGTTCTTCTTAAAATATATTTTATATATATATATATATATAAAATAAAAACTGAAAGTTGGTTTTGAAAAAGGCAGGTTAATGCCTAGAGTTTTTCTTCTTCTTCTTCTTCTTTTAATGAAACTGAACAGTCATCTGAAGCTAACCAGGTTTCTGTGTTTCCCAAATGGCCCCTTTGTTTCTTATTTTGAACCATACCAAATTTTGCAGTTCCATTCCCACAAAATCCAATTATATTCCTTTTACTAAACCTCAAACCATAACAAGCTTAATTCTCAACCCATCAATTGTCCCGCTGGTTTTCTATGCCAATACTAAACTAGTGATGAAATCAAACCCAAAGCCCATCTAACAGCCATTATAAAGCTTATTTCCCTTAACTTTCTTCAAGCAATTTCACAGGAGACCCCAACCCTAATTCTCCATTATAGTGCTGAAACTTGAACGATCCTACATGGGAAAATATTAGTAGAACCTGTTTTAAAATTACAGTGTAAATTTGTAAGTGTAATCATACCTCCAAAGAGATCCAGGCCAATGCTTAGCTTATTAAGCAGATCAAGTTTAATAATATTTAAATACACACACACACACACACACACACACACACAAGTTATAATTGTGAAATGAAATAAGAAAAAAAATGGACAGTTAAAATATGCAAAAAAACAATTATTAGTAAAATGAACAGGGTGACATATTTTTGATAGTAAAAGAGCAAACCTGATTTAAGGAGTTGGCAGATGCTGCAACCATCATGGTACCAGCACATGTCCAACAAAGTCCTGCAAAATCAATGGCATTGCCACTCCCAAGAACAAATCCAGTCCCAGAAGTTGCAACAACCAGCATGCTGGACAAAACAAATTAAAAATAAAAAATAAAAACCACACAGGAAATGGCAAGACTCACCAAGACTAAAGCAATAATTCCCAATAAAAAACTAAAAAGATAATTGTGACAAGAATGAACTCTTCTACAAAATTCACCCCCAAAAATATGAACCTTAGCTGCAGCAATGTTCAGTATTAGACGAGACACTTCAAAACCAATGTTTGATGCCTGTTACTCAAAAATCTTATAAAACTCAAGGTTCCCTTGCAGTAAAAATATAAATTTTTATCTTGTGGAACTAGACCTTTTTGGCAGCTTAAGAAAAGTTTGAATTATAATAACTTAAAACCTTTCATCTAATGGATATTTTGTATCCTAGCTGTGAATGGCATAAAAATTCGGGAAAAAAAAATATAGAAAATAACTTTTACTGCTCAAAATTTTAAAATCTTGACCTAAGAGTTGTCATCTAATTACTATTCATTAGAATAGCTATCACTACATTAATAATTAAAATGCTAACTATGTTTCTTAGAAAATTTCACCAATATTTTAATTCTAGTGGGAAATTTTAATTGCTCTCTACTATAACATAATAGTATGCATATATCATGCGAATATCATATAAATGGAACTAGGACTAGCGAGCCATTTATACAAAACACCTTCAGACAACCCGCTCAAGGTCATGGGTAGAAGCTAGAAAAATTCAACCATGGTTCAAAGTTTCAATTGAAAAAGATATGTATCAACCGAGACATATTGGTTTTAGCAATGTGTCCAAGACTACGCAATGATACAAGGATCTTCTGAAGATATAAGATTTACCCAAAATTGACACCATTTAATTTATCACTAGTCATAGATTTAGAACCGAAATTCATGACTCAAACTATTAATACAAGTTACGAGTGTTGATTTGAGTCCTTGTTGTCTTTGGTTGTCGACAAGTCAAGCATCCTTGAATGAAGATAAAGATTGAAGGAAGTTCCTCATATTAGCCAATCAAGATGCTTTTGATAACTCATTAAGTTGGTAAGTGATACCATAGGAGATTAGTGCCACATTGTGACCATTGGAACTCTTTTTTTTTTTACTCCAAGGGGATTAACCTAAACTACAAACAGCAAATGCGTGGCCTTACAACACCACAAGAATCAGCAAAAAGTAAAGAACCACCTTCTTAGGACAACACTTGTATACTTCGGCTTTCGGTGTCTTGTTGTTCTGTAATCAATAATAATTTACAATCTCATCTAGGTTCTGATTTTGTTCTTTGCATTGTGAGTTTGTGCAATTTTAAATTGATTTCTTCATCTATTATGTGATTTTATAATAATTTTGATTAACTTGTTTGTGATGGATTGTGAAGTTTTGTAATCAAATAAAAGCCTCTTATTTATATGGATTTTGATTTTGATTTGCACAACGTTCTACTTAATTGAGCTTGTCGGCTAAAAAATGGGAGTATTCAATTGTTTATGTATAAATTGATTTATTTTTGTTAGTTACATTTAATCAAATATTTTAACAATAGTTTTATTAAAATGTGCGCCTCACTTCCCTCAAGCCCACGCTTTTATTTGCGCCTTGCGCCTTTAATAACTATGGAGTGTGTGTCCAACACCAAGCTTTAAGCGTAAGTGAGTTGGTTGTATGAAAAGTCCTAATGTGCACGTGCAAGGGCAGAACTTGAGCATATTTTCGAAAACTAACCGTTGAATTTGATACTCCTTTCATGTATATCATGCCTACCAAAAATCACAGTGATCCAACGATTGGTTTTAGAAAAAATGTAACTTTGAAAAAATGTAGCTTTTTTGTTTTTTAAAATGTCACCCTTTTTTCGCAATTTATTTTTTCAAAAACCAACTGTTGGATCACTGAGATTTTGGCCGGTATTATATACATGAAAAGAGCATCAAATCCAACGGTCAGTTTTTCGAAAATATGCTTAACAAGTGGCTCTAGAAGAGAGCACCTCATGCATCTTACATCAAGTGCACCTGACATTAGAAGCTCTGTATATATATATATATATATATATATTACACAACCACTCTAAAAAGTGGCACCCCCAATTAAAAATAAGATTGTTAGGAACAAACTAGAATTAAAATTTTGAAAATGGATTTAGGACGCAGTTTAAAAGAGAGAAAAGAAAAAGAAGAAAAAGAGAGAGTACATTAGAAAGAAGAAAAAGAGATATTACATTAGAGGGAATGTGAAGAAAAGAGGGAATTTTGGCTAGGGACTCACATAAACATCATGCATTTATATTTTTATCCTCCTCAATTAAGATGAGAATAATTCATTTTTTACAAAATTGTTTTGAGCAGACTTGCATCCTATATATATATATATATATATATAACACCCAAAAAGGGTTTAACATTTGAGAGGATGGAAAGACTTTAAAATAGGTTATTTTGAACCATGGACCACGAACCTTAACAAACTCATATGGATTATACTGAATTAGGATGGAAAGACTATTTAACGTTTGGAATCCATGGGTTGAATAGTATCATCGCTAAATAAATTTGTATGAATTTTTATGGTATTGCGATTTTGACACTAATATTTTGTAAAATTACGATTCTACACATTATAAAAATGGCTATTATACGCTATTTTCAAATTAAATTTTTTTTAACTCTTACATTAAAATTTTGGCCCCCTTCAAGAAAAAATCCTGGTTCTGCCCCTGTGCCCGTGTGAGTACACTCTTTAAGTGTGAGTGGTTGCAAGTATTTGTATATTATCAATAAAATTTCCATTTTTTCGAGTTTCCACCTGTTTCATATGTTACAAACTGGGAAGAGAAGGAGGAGAGGAAAGAAGAAAAGTCTGGAAAAAAGATAGAAGAATTCGGAGGAAGAGGCGGTGTTGATATTCAACATACTGGGACAATACTAGTGACATGAGCCCTCTTGCTGTGAGGGAACACATTGGATTCTACCCAATTTTCCTCACCATGCTGTTTGCCCCAATGTTTATCAAATAGTATGGCAACTTGTTCAATAATCAGACCCTCTACCTAATCAAGAATTTTACAGTGCAATCCAGTCATGATTTTAAAATTGTCAACACGAAGTTTGTCTAGTTAATTGGGTATACTGTTTTGCAAGATACAGAGTTTTTGCTCCATAGAAACTTGTTGGTCAGATAAGTCACAAATAGTCATGGTGTTAAGATAGGAAAAGAAAAGGCTTATGCTCAAATATGCAATAAAGAAATTAAATTACTAATTACTAGTTCCACTGATCTTCATTGTCATCAATTATAAAGAGTCTTTATCACGTACTCTCAATTAGCTACCAATAATGCATACACATCTTAACATCATAATTTTCAATTCTTTTCCCATTGAATTTTTTTCCCCAATAATTAATTTCCATCAAAACGAACATATCCTAATTAATACAAGAACTACAAAACCCTGATCACAATATCCAAGAAATGCTAAAAATTCAAATCTAATTTTCATCAAAACAAACAAATCCCGAACAATACAAGAACTACAAAACCATGAACGCAAAATCTCCAAAAAATGCAAAAAACCTATAAAAAAAAATCCAGCATAAATCAAAATTTTCCAAAATCCTACCTGAGCCGAGCTTTCGAGAGTTCCCAATAACAGCGACCATAGTGCCTCGCCACGTCAACAACATCACGAGCCTTCGAGACCGATGCGGCAACCAACGACGCCGGATCGATTACGGTGGCGAAAGATCGACTCGCATCGGATTTTTGAAACCCTAATTTCAGTGGATCTGGAGAGGGAGGTGTTGTAGGGATGGAGGAGGAGTAGAGTTGGGTGTGAGAGAGTGGTCTTACGACGCCGTTTAGGGAGAGAAGAAGGGAGGATTTAGGGTTAGGGTTTGAGGAGGAGATGAATTTTGAAGAGAAACTCAACGAGTTTCTCCACATGGTGCCGATTTTGGGAGGCGAAGTGGCAACTGGCAAAGATGAAAATACAGACTTTTGGGCTTTTGGAGAAGAGAGAATGAAGTAGAAGAGAAGGGGAAAATGATTTCGTCACCCGCAGAGGGAGAATCTCTGTCACCTGGCAGCGAAATTGAATAGGTTTTTTCATTGTTTTAAAACCCGGATTGTTTATGAAACTGGAAATATTATCACGTTAAGGTCAATCGGTTCAACCGTCGGGTTAACTGGATTGAATCGTGACGTCAGAAATATATTATTTATTTATTAGAATAAAAATTATAAATAATTCAAAATATAATTTTTTTAAAATATTTGTACAATCAATTTATATATTTGAATTTATATGCAGTCATCAAAATTGAAAATTGATAATTATTATTGATCAATCTTTATTATATATATTTTTTAAAATACAAGATAAGAATATTGTATTATTAAATTAGGTGCTTGGGTTTCATTTTTCTATTTGGGATTTTTTTAGACTAATTTGCTTTTTTAGCCTTCTTGGCTTTAAGAGTTTTTAAGAAAAAATTGGGGCTATTTTAGTCATTTTAGCATCTAAAAAAAAAATCGGGTTGACCGAGTTGAACGGTTTTTGAATTGAATGAGTTTTTGTGGATTAAACCAACTAGAGAGTGGATCGGTTCCCGGTTCAACCTGCCGGGCCGGTCCGGGTTTGATAACATTAGATTTTTAATAAATCCATTCAGATTATTGTGATTTTTGACATATATGACATATATAAAAAATACATTTAATTCAACTGTTGATTTCTCAAAATATTCTACTCACATTAGTATTTTAAAAATGAGCAGTAAAAATAGTGGTAAATTACATGGCAAGCAAGTAAAATGATTATGTCAACATTTGCTAAGTTTAATAAAGTTATCATTTGCAAATACTCCATGGGCATTAGATCTCGGCCATGGAATCTAATGGCCATAGAGCGTTTGTTGACTTTAATCAGAAAATGCTAAGATCCTCTAGTAAGTAAAAATTGACCCGTGTATATATTGGTATGAATCAATAAAGCAGTGCTATTGATCCCACATATGTTTCCCCTTTTCAATTCTTATCTCACGTGTTAAACTACCACCCTAGCACAGTGGAAATATCAAACACAATAAAAACACCCCCACAGTTAAAATATGTTTTTTGGATTTCCATTTTTTTTTCTTCACAATATATATTTTTTTTTTGTGTTTTCACTTTAGTTTTTGGGTTTTCACTGTATTTTTTATGTTTTCATTGTGTTTTATATATTTTCAGTGTGTTTTTTAGATTTTCACTATTTTGTTTTGTGTGTTTTCACTGTGTTTTTTGTGTTTTTGAATTTTCACAGTCTTGCTACCATAAGAATAGAAGAAGGAGAAGAAGAAAAAGAAGAAAAAAGAAGAAGAAGGAAATTGATTGACAAAGAAGATGAGGAATCGAGGTCCTAATTTTATTTTTATTTAAAAATCAACAATAAAAATCCAAAATCAAACACATTCAAACCCAAAAACTTTGAAACCTTCTGTTACCTAGCTTGTTGATGTAGAAAAAAAAAAAAAAAAACACACATCAGATGGTGACTCGACACTTGTAAACCAGCAAAGACGTCACCCTTCATGAAACCTGCTAATTCTTTGATGAAACATTTATTAAATGGACCCACTCACATCAGATGCATTATGCATTGTCTTCATTCAATTCTCACGGTTATGGATCCCCTTACCTTCATTTTCACCATTTCAGAGAGAAAGTTGTCACTTGGGGTAAATGAAGATGGAAGCGATGGGTTCTTTGAAGATCCTATTCACATCTGCAACCTCTTTCGTCATTCTAGAGAGATCGAGAAAGTTGTATCTTGTTGTGGTAAGCAGTTGGATGGGTTTAATTGTTTAATGGCCGGTCTTTTTAATTTGATGAATATGCAGAGTTGTTGGGTTTAACAAATCACATCTTTCAAGGGGTATTAAAAGGAGGAGTATATATGGCTAGAGAAAGTTGTATTTTGTCAATCGAATTAGCTAACACTAGTACGTACTATAATTATAATATATCCAGAGAGAGAGATTTAGACCAAGAAGAAGGCTATGAGCAAAAGAAATAAGGAGTCTCACACGCCAACTGGTATAGGACACCATGTATTTATAATAGTACAGATTATGATGTACAACACATGTGTAGAGATTATTATATCTGTTGAGATACAAAATAATGCAGAACAATATCTGGTGAGATGTAGAATGATTTCTTGACTAAATTAGTATGGAGAATCACTTAAAGTAAACACAAATGATTCCTTAGCAGAGATTGTTAGATTCCTTAATTAGGGAAAGAGAGAGAGTCACAGGGAAATGGAGAGGGACTAAGAAATTAAAGGGAGTGAAATGGAGAGAGAGATCAGAGAGAGATGGATTTACCTAACGAAGAGAGATGACGACTACTGGAGAGAGATGTGGACTACCCGTGGACGGCAAAGAACGGTGTGTCCAGAGAGAGAGAGAGAGATGACGACTACCGAATTGAGATGATGACTACCCGTGGACGCGGCAAAAAATGGTGTCTCCAACTATGGGTGACTAGGGTTCTGGCAAGAAAGGTTTTGGAACTGAGATCTTATAGCAACTAAGAAACCATTGTTTCAGACAGCGGCTTTGTAGAATCTTTTTTGGCAAGTTTAATCAATTGTTACCATGGCAGCTGACTGAGTCAATTCGGTCAGTTTTGGGGAAAAAAAAAAAAAACCCAACTCAATATTTTTATACAATGTTTTTAATGGGTTTTTTTTTTTTTTTTTTTTTTGTTTATATATATATATATATATATATATATATATATATATATATATAACAAATGGGTAAAAAATTTGGAAATAAAGTACATGATATAAAGTTCTAAACTTAGAAAGTTTTGGATAACTTTTCAATAATTTTAACCTGTTTTTAAATGTGTTTATTTGAGAAAATTGCTTTAGCATCTTATGCTAGTTCTTGCAAAGACATGGACTTTATGGATATAGTGTCCCCAAATTTTGTTCATAATGTTTTGTTTGAAGACCAGGCTTGTGTAGCTGCTCAAAATTGGGTGGCTCCAAATCTTACTGATGCAATGATTGTTATCTTTCTTAGTAAAAAACACTCGTTGCTTCAGTGTCATGTAAATTATAATGAATCCATTCACACAACCAGATAATATTAGATACTACATATAAAATGAAATTTGAAAGATAGAAACATATTCTTCTATTAAGTAACTAAATTAAAGGATTGTAATACAGAAGTTACATAGATGCAATCTTGTCAGCTTCAATTACATTAGCTACTTCTTTAAATGCCTTGTGCTCAACATAGAGAATTGAAAATGGCATTTCTCTAAGTTTCATCGCAAAACTTATTCTACTACCCCCCTTCTCCAACCCCTTACATTTTATTTCTCACATGCCATTGACAAACCATGGCACAACCTAGCTAATATATATATATAACAAATAGCTAGTCTTAAGTACTAAGAGCATATATTTACTCTTTCTGCTCACAAGTGTCCAAACATCAATCCCACTTTTTCATAAGAAAAATTGGAATTCTGGGTTTGAAAGCTTACGGAACCAGAAGCCCATGTGAGTAGACGAGAAATTCGGAACCGCTCTTTTCAGGAACACAAGCTTAGGTGTGTGGAAGAGTAAAGAGAGTAAATATAAGGCCACAAGCCCATATGAGATGTTGAAATTCCAAGAAGTGCTGTTTTGGGGCCATATGTACCTTAGACTCCAAGATCACCGCTCTTCTTACCATCCATGCTATTTCCATACTTCCCCTCAAACTTGATATACTTATACCACTTAGCACACACAATGTAAACCACCAAATCAGCTGTTGTCAAAGCTGCTAAGAGGAAGTAAAACCTGTCTAAATGACCCTTGTTAAGGTTTCCAGGAATCCAACCAGGCATTTTCTTTTCTGTGGAAACTTTCATGACAATTATAACCAACAAACTACTCACATAGTTTCCAAGAGATATAGATGTCATGCAGAGTGCACTCCCAAAGCTCTTCAATCCATCTGGTGCCTGCCCATTAAAGAACTCCAATTGACCAACATACATAAAAACCTCAGAAGCTCCAATAAGTACATATTGAGGGATTTGCCAGAAAATGCTCAAAGAACTCGGGTTTTTGCAGTTGCTGCAATCTTTTCGTGCATATTTCAACCTGAAACATTCTACAACTCCTGCTGAAACCATTGCTAATATTGCTATAACAAGACCAATTCCCATCCTTTGAAGCTCAGTGAGGCCTTTTGAGTTTCGATCCTTTCGTAGCCTGGCTACAAGGGGATCAAGAACTCGCCTGTAAATGAAAATGAAGGCCGCCACGCTGAGGATGTCGAAACTGGACATGCTTGCCGGAGGAATATGGAAGGTTGAGATGTTGGTTTTCATGGCAGCACCTTGTTCTACAAAGAGGGATGCCATTTGAGTGAAGACTACTGAGTAAAGAATTGTGCATAGCCAAATTGGGAGGAGTCTTAGTATGCATTTCACTTCTTCAACTTGAGTCACTGTGCAGAGGAGCCATGGATTATGGAGGTCCTTGTCCTTTTGGGTGCACTCCTTTGATGTGATAATGGCTGCTCTGTCTAAGAATCTGATTCCATGAATATGTTTGTTAGTTAAACTATGTGAGCATTTGGTTGTCAAGAAAGTTATGCGAGAAAATAATTGAAACTTAGAAAAATAGAGGTAAAGGAAAACAGAAGAAAGGAAATTATTTTCTCATGTGAATATTTACTTTATAATTTTTCACCATAACTAAAGTAAATATCTAAACTTACTTGAATCCTTGAGTGTGGAGTATCTTTCTATCCCCATTTTCAGAACGGTCATTTCCATCCACTTGATACAATTCCTCTCCACTTGTCGGCATCTCGACCTTCCATTTTCTAGCGGCAGCGATCGCCACTTGGCAAAATCTAGAGAGAGGGTTGCCACTAGGTTTGAAGTGCCTATACCTTGGGAACCCAATTAGAAACAATACCAATGCAATAGAAGCAGAGCCAGTAGATGCCCAAAAACCAAGTGCCCACACCCCTTTATCCTCAAAATAACCCAATATAGTGTTTGAAAAAAGGGAGCCAAGGTTCAAAGCCAAGTAGAAGTAGCTGAAGAAGGACACTTTTGAGTGCCCTTCCTTGGGGTCTTCTTCATCAAATTGATCTGCTCCAAATGTGGCAATGTTGGGTTGATATCCTCCATTTCCTAGAGCAATTAGGTAAATGGAGAGGTAGAATAACCCTAAATGGAGGTTCGAATGCGACCCGCATTTTAAATTTTCGCTACCGCAACCATTGGGCTCGAGTAAGAATAAGTAAGATGAGAGTGATAACAATGCGAGGCCCTGCAAATCAACGTAGGGGAGGTCTATGTAATGATGTGTAAAAGACTAAAAGGTTATGGAGTGGAGTATAATTTTAAAAAAATGAGAGAGTGAGAGAGAGAATGTTGGTAACTTACAATGACAAAAATGGCCTGAAAGACTGCACAAGTTTTGTACCTTCCCCAATAGGAATCACTGAGGAAGGCACCGAGAAGAGAGAAAATGTAAACCGTTCCGGTCCATTTGCTGACATTGTTGGCGGCTTCTGCATTGTCTTGCCCCAGCACCCTTGTCAAAAACAACACTAAGTTCACCCCAACTCCAAAGAATGCCAATGTAGCCAGCCCTTGATTCACTGTTATTTTTAAAAAAATATTTGAACAAATCATAAAAGAAAAAGTGAGCTTCGAATCTTTCATATAGTTAGTAGTGATCGATCAAATAAATTAAGGGACATGCATCTTAGACAATAAAGAGGTGTTTGGGAAATAAGAAAAATCTAATTTGATTATTATTATTATTTATATCATTTTTCAGTAATATAGTTATTATTTTCTTACCATTATCTATTCAACCTTATGTAGAAAGTAAGACACGAATGCAATTTTTTTTTTTTTTTAAAATCAACTGTAAGCTGAGTTATTTAAAAACTAGATAATAGAAAAAGACATATCCTAACCCACGTTTCAAAATTCTCAAATACATCCAAAAGCATAATTATTGTTCGGTGCTTAGCCATGTAACTTAATCACGTGGCTATTTCTCTCCCTATTTAAAGAAGAAGTGACGAGGGATTAAGGTATTTGACCCCACAATCCCAAAATAGTTGAAAGTCGCATGTGACCTATGAGTTAGGGTGCAAACCATGTAGAGATTGTTTCAAAAATGAAATATATATATATATATACACACACACACACACAAAGTTGAACCAATAGAAGTATTGAGACTTTAGGGTTATTTTTTATAATTATTAATTAGATAATTATTGAGAGTTACCAAGTATTAGGATTCCGGCGACCCATGTTCCACTTCTTCCCCGGACTGCCGGACGACCGTGTTGATCAACACTTCCATCTAGGGTACAATCTTCTTCTTCCTTTTTGATCTTTCCTTTGATGTTACCCTGAAATTTGACACAAAGTTGTATATATTATATATTGCCCCACTCAAAATATATAAATTATAAATTGATACATGTAGAAATTAGATAAGAGAAAGAAAGTTGACCCGATCGACATGATTCAATTTTTTAAATTCCAAAATTCCAAGCAACACTTAAGTAAATTAGTTAAACACAAACATCGAATTAATTGATATTTGGCAACCTTTAAATTTGTGACTAGTACGTGGGCCAGGTATGGACCCATTCCTGAATTGAGCTATCTGGATGGAAAAATTTGGCAAATGATTTTCTTAGTGTTATTTTAAAAAAATCGACTTTTCGATCATAGTCATTTTTGGTATATATGATATGCATAAGAATAGTATTTAATCCAATAATCCTTTTATATATATATATATAAATAGGGTTGCGTTTCCCTTACACCCTATTTTGACTCTTATGTTTACACTTCATTTTTAAAATACCACTGTAGGTCGAATATTTTGAGAAAATGACCGTTAAATTAGATGCTTATATTATGTTTGTCATGTACGAAAAAAAATCAAAGTGATACAACAGTTAGTTTTTGAAAATATTATTATAAATAACTATTATATATTTTTTATTAATTACAAATATCACAGTTTTTTATAGTGATATTTCTTAAAATCTAACCGTTGGATCACTATAATTTTTGATATACATGAGATGCATAACGAAGATATTGAATCCAACGGTCAGTTTGTCAAAATATTTATCATACGCAGTGTTTTGAAAACTAGGTGTCAAAATAGGGTGTAAGGGGAATGTAATATATATATATATATATAGCCCCGATCAGTTGCAATCCGGACTGCAACTGGACTGCACAGCCATTTGGCCATGCTCCGGTGGTCGGTTCCAAATTCCAACCATTGGATATGATGCTCACCCCCTGCATACCACACCTACAAAAAATCATGACGATCCGACGGTTGAAATTTTGTAAAACCAGCCTTAAACACAAATGAAATTTATATATAGTCTTTGGTAATTTCAGTCTGCTTAAGGCTGGTTTTACAAAATTCCGACCGCCGGATCGGCATGATTTTTTGCCATGTTTGCCAAAAATCACAGTGATCCAACGGTCGGTTTTCAAAATACAAACTGTTAAACAGTTGTTATAGCATCTAATGGTAAATACTGTTATAGTGTTTCACGGACTGTATTTTGAAAACCGATTGTTGGGTCACTGTAATTTTTGACAAGCATAACATACATAAAAAGATTATCTAATCCAATGGCTATTTTTTCAAATACCATCGGCTGTGTGAAAAATAATGAGGAGAATTTTTCAATATATGTGTGTGTGACGAAATATTTCATTCATAAATTAGGCATCTTTCTTTTCTTTTTCTTTTTTTCTTTTCCAATTATTACTGAATAGAATTATAGAGATCAAGTGGAGTAGAAGTTAAAAAACAAAGAGTAGAAATCAAGCATTACCAAATAGCTATTTTCTAAACCATCACGTGAGACAAAATCACACAGCCTCCGACAAGTCCACATTATTTAAAGTCTCAAGTCGTATTTTTCACACATCAGCATCGAGTCAACATATCAAAGTTGCTTCGATCATTTAAAAAAGAATTAATTAATTAATTAAGTGTGATTTGGTGTTAATCCATTATTTTAACTTTAATGACTGGAATACCCCTAAACACAATGACGTGACACACTATCATTTAGCACAGTTAATAAAATATTTGGAGGAAAATTTCAATCAGACTGTCCATCGGAATTCCTGTATACGGAAATCGAACAATATTCATATTCATTGAAGTAATCTGTACATGTTACCCTTTCAATTCACACAACCTATACAAGTCCGCATGAGTTGTATTTTTGACACATCAGCATCGCGTCAACATACCAAAGTTGCTTTGATCATTTAAAAAAGAATTAATTAATTAATTAAGTGTGATTTGGTGTTAACCCATTATTTTAACTTTAATGACTGGAATGCCCCTAAACACAATGATGTGACACACTATCATTTAGCACAGTAAAAGAGTAAAATGTTTGGAGAAAAATTTCAATCAGTCCGTCGGGATCCCTGTATACATAAACCCAACAATATTCATTGAAGTAATCTATACATGTTAACCCTTCAAATCTAAGCTACTTAAAAGTTAGAAATATCTTGTATATGTTATTATTCAATCGCAGCAACAATTTTATGGCACGCAGTGCCTGGCAAATTAATCTCTACACCTTTTTTTTTATTTTATTTTATTAAGAAAACATCAGAATTTAATTATCACATGGGTTTCCCCTTTTCTTAATTTGCACTGGATGTAAACATGAGGCACTTATAGTACCTTTAGGTCACCTAGCTCAATGTCACATGCAAACTCCGAAATTCTCTAAAAATTTATATTTTTAATTTTAAAAATGAAATTTCCTCCACCCAGCGCCAAAAATGCATAGAATATATATATATACACGCGCGCACACACACAAGGAGAAGGACTCAAATTTCTCCACCAGGCCTCTTAGCCTCCCCACTTTGTGGACTAGTTAGATGAAACCCTCTAGAGCATGTTAGAGCACAGGACAGTCTAGAACGTACATGCAAGGAAGACAAAGGAACCCATGGAAGCCAAGAGGGATATATATATGTAGGTAGATTGTAGCTAGCTAGAACATTGCGACACTTGCTAAATACTCTTATACTTAGGTACTATACATTCAGAGCTAAGTATTAATGCATCATATTATAATAATACACGTAAAAAGACCATTAATATGATCACCTGCACATGATCGAAGCTGAACCAAAACCCCATAATTAAACACAGTATAGCATGCATCAAATTAAAGAGAGAGAGAGAAAGAGGCTAAGAGCTAGGGATATCAATTCACTAACCTCTTTGAAAACACTTAAACAAGCCATTGGTGCTCTGATCTCGATCTCAAAAGCTAGAATTAGTAAATATGTATCAAAATGTAAAGGAAATTAAATAGTTTAGTTTAGAGAGAGAGAGAGAGAGGTGCAAGGAAAGTGTGGGAGAGGAAGGGGGTATATATAGAGGATATGAAGATTCAATGAACGGCTGAGATTACGTGGGGGAAAGTAATATATAAAGAAGATCGAAAGACTTACGTCCACAGGAGAAAGAAAGAGAAAATGAAAGAGAAATTTGTTGGAAGCAACATATCTGGAGTGTTGGAAAAGAAGCGCGATATCTTGCTGCTCTCTCTTTCGCACGATGAAGGCTGCAGGCTGTGATTAAGCTGTATTGATATTGACATGTTTGAAACATGCCCTTAATTTACACCACTTTCTTATTGTTATCTTTGGTAGGATCCTTTGATATTTATATACACATGTATATACTAACAATGACACGCACGATACACAAATAGTAAATATATCTATACATATATATATATATATCTTACTTTGAAAGTAATATCTTACTTTGAAAGTAAAATATAAAAAAGAAATATTTTTCTTCTCACATGCTGTGTTCCCTGACCATTCATAGCACAAGTTTGTCTACCAAATCGTAGCTTTTAAGTTTCCAATCTAAAAACTTAAGCTTGTAGCTGGGTACGGTGGACGGTCCAATACAGGTATATAAACCGATATCAAGTCTTCTATTAATTATTTATGCGTGCCAGCTGCAGCAAGTGATCATCCATGCATAAGGAAGAAAAATCCGATCATTTCTTATAATTAATTAATTTGGATTCTTTCTTTATATATTGATTACTTATGCCACATCACATCATATCTTATAGTGATGCATAGCATTTTCGATTTTGAAAAGTTGATTTGTCTTTTGTTTTTATTGAGTAAGCCGTTTTCCTTCTCCAATTACGTGCAATATACTCTTTATATATAAATAGTAATGATATATAAGAAATATATATACATATATATATATATATATATGGGAATACCGTGTGTTCATTTGTTCTTTCGTTTTGGGATTGTTTTGGAGGTAAATTTGGCTGTGGTTCCCATAATCTCACTCTAAAGGCCAGCCTTTCTTGGCTTCAAAACAGGCCCGGTAATAAGGAGAAGCTAGTAGCCAAGATTCTTTATTTAAATATGGAGAGTCTTTATAGGAGATCGATTTGAGAAAATTAGGAACAAACTAGCTAGCCACGTACTGAATATGGACTAGCTGTTAATTGTGTTCCATTTTTCAACCACATTGTGTCACCCAATGGGGGAGGTGGGCCTATGGAGGACAAAAGTGGTTAATGTGACTGGCCATTCTAGCTAGCTTTAAAATGAAATGAATTTTATATATATATATATATATATATATATATATATATATAAAACTTCTAATATCATGTGCACCCGATGCTTCTAGCATCAGGTGTCATCTTGTAGAGTCACTTGCGATGGAAATTTTGAAAAACTGACCGTTGGATTAGATACTTCTATCATGTATGTCATGTCTGCCAAAAATCACAGTGATCCAACAGTTGGTTTTTGAAAAACTATGACTTTTTGTTTTTTAAAATGTTATCATTTTTTAGCAGTTAGTTTTCTTAGAAACCAACCGTTGGATCACTGTGATTATTGGCATGCATGATATACATTATAGGTGTATCTAATCCAACGGTCAGTTTTTCAAAATTTACCGTGCAAGTGGCTCTACAAGAGGGCATCGGATGCATCAGGTGCACTTGACCATAGCACCTCTCTCTCTCTCTCTCTCTCTCTCTCTCTCTCTCTCTATATATATATATATATATATATATATATATATATATATATATACAGACATGATAATATAAGGTCGGCCTTACGCAAAGTTGCATAAGGTCGACTCCATATGGCTAATTTTATATCACAGTTCGTAAAACTAACCGTTGGATTAGATGCCCCTCCTCTGTATGTCATGCCTGTAAAAAATCACATTGATCTGACAGTTGGTTTTTGAATTATGTCATTGTGAAAATATGCAACTTATTTGTTCTTCAAAATATCACCATTTTTTTAACGGCATTTATTTCAAAAACCAACCGTCAGATCACTGTGATTTTTTGCAGACATGACATACAGAGGAGGAGCATCTAATCCAACGGTTAGTTTTACGAACTGTGATATAAAATTAACTATATGGAGCCGACCTTACGCAACTTTGTGTAAGGCCGACCTTATATTATCATGTCTATATATATATATATTGTTAAATCAAGTTGAAACTTTCATCATGAAAAGAGAAAGACTAGAAAGGTAGAAGAGATGTGGTTTCTAACATAGAGAAGCTATCTAGCACATTTATAATATTTGATTGGATAATAGTGGTACAAAGCATGCCTGTTGACGCTTATTTATATATCTTTTTATTTTTATTTTTTAATGAAGTATCTGAATTTTGGTTTCATTAATCTTCAAATACATGTAAGATTACTGTCCACTTTGTATCGCTTAATATTCAAAAAATCAAGCTGATCGATCTCATGAAAGAAGTCTATTTTTTTAATATTCCGTTTCTTGTGACCTTAAGCATCTAGACCAACGGTTTTACTCTTTTATATATATATACACACATAGAAATGATCCATTAGGGTCCCTTTTTATGGTCCACTTTTACAGTCCACTCCTCACTGTGATAGTTGGGATAGGTATTTTGAAAAATTGACCATTGAATTAGATATTCCTATTACGTATGTCATATCTGCCAAAAATCACAGTGATCAAACGGTTGGTTCATGATAAAATTGTCTGTGAAAAAAACTGACACTTTAAAGAAAAAAAAAAATTCATTTTTTTTCACAATCAGTTTTCTCAGAAACCAACTGTTGGATCATTGTGATTTTTGGCAGTCATGACAAACGTAACAGTAGTATCTAATCCAACTGTCGATTTTTCAAAATACCTATCCCAACTATCCTAGTGGATCGTAAAAATGGACAGTAAAAAGGGACCCCAATGGATCATTTCTCATATATATATATATATATATATATAAGTCTGCCCAAACAATGTTTTTATATAGAAATCAAACAATTAATTGGTAGATGGGTGAAAAGTAACTCAAATTAAAGTTGTAGAAGGTAAACATGCTTGAAATTAACCTATAGTAGTGCAAAGTAGTGCAAAGTATAAATGAATGTAAGTTGAAACAGTAAATCTGCAATTTTTCATAAATAAATAAATATATATATATATATATATATATATATATGAGTTCTTTTGGGCGACGGACCCATGTGACCCACAATGAATGGTTAGGATTTCTCCCAAAAAAAGGTACAGCAAATATTGTCGGCAAGGATATTTGATATTTTAATTGAATAGTTAGTTTAAGAAATAAGTTTGATCGAAGAGGGACACCCAAAACTCAAAAGTGGGACCACTTCCGATCTTCTTTTCCTACTTTTCACCTCTTCCCACTCCACTCTCTTCACCTTACTCGCCCTTCTCTCTCTCTCTCTCATTTTGCTGTCACTAACCTTGCAAACCAAATTATCCAAAAAAAAAAACCTTGCAAACCAAATTTGTTTTTAAACTTAAATGCCTAATCCTAATTTTCATGACTGCTTATATTTTGAGGCGTAAGGCGAAATATAAAAAAAAAAGGCCGCTTTAATTTCAAATATATTAATATATATAGCATTAACGAACCTTTTTTAACTTGATGCGTAATCTTAATTTTCATGGTTGGCGTAGAGGTGAACATGTGAAATGAAATTAGGGATTTAGGCATTTAGGCATATTTAGCATTTAGCATTTCGGCCGGTTCGGTGCACCGTTCGGTCCTGAAATGGCATACCGAGCACCAAACCAAATGTCCCGGTTTTTCCTTTTTCTAAACCATTGCATATTATAAATAAATAAAAACCAACCAAATATGCCGGTTTGGTTCCGGTTTGGTCGGTTTAATCGGTTCCAGTCGGTTCATGAACACCCCTAATGGTTGCTTATATTTTGAAGCCTAAGGCGAAATTTCAAAATTAGGCCTCTTTAATTTCAAATAGAACCTTATATATATATATATATATATATATATATTAGAAGCGATCCTGTCAGGACGTCCTTACTCTCGTTATCGTAAAGACGTTCATTCTAGAAGCCATAGGAATGATATTCTAAAAAATCCACCGTTAGATTAGATAATCTTCTTATGAATGTCATGTTTGCCAAAAATCACAGTGATCCGATAATCGGTTTTCAAAATACAGTCCGTAAAACGCTTTGACAGTATTTACCGTTGGATGCTGTCAAAGTTGTTTAAATGACTATATTTTAAAAACCAACCGTTGGATCGCTGTGATTTTTGGGTAGACATGACATACATATAAACATTATCTAATCCAACGGTCGATTTTTCAAAAATACCTCTCCCAGTGAAGACGTCCTTACAATAAGAGTGTAAGGATGTCCTTACATGATCGGAACGGTATATATATATATATAATTGAACAGGAATGCTAAGGTCAGGTGCACCTGATGCAAATTGTATCAGGTGACATCCTTTAGAGCCAGTTGCATTTTTTTTTTTTGAAAAACTGATCGTTAGATTACAAACTCCTCTTATGTATGTCATGCTTGCCAAAAATTACAGTGATACAACGGTCTGTTTTTTATAAAAATTGGTATTGTACATAAAATAAAATATAAATATAATTTATTCATTTTTTCAAATTAACTATAAATTGATTTATTTGAAAACTAGATGAGAGTATACCTAACCAAATTCAGTTTTCAAAACAAATAAAAACATGCACACTAAACCATCAGTCTTCAATAATGTAGTGGAATATGCTTGGCTGTACAACACCTAGGAGGGATTCTCAGTGCACCTTTAATTTGTAATGTTCTTAAATTAAATATAATATAATGAGACCTGTTTTAGGTCATTTCAAAAAAGCATTAATGCATGATAATTGGCAACAACTGCCCCAATCTCTACTAAGGCAGGCTGCATATTGCCCCAGTTACAACCTGCATAATATTTGTTCGTTATATGATTGCTACACCAGGGTACGTAGCAATCATAAAAGGATTGAGATCAGGCTGCATATACATGTTTATACAGAGATGCTAATATAAGATGCACTTGATGCAATTATGCGTCAGGTGATTTCCGTTGGGGTACTTATAGTGCTTATTTTGAAAAACCGACCGTTGAATTAGATTTTTCTATTATGAATATCATGTCTGCAAAAAATCACGGTAATTCAAATTGTCAATTTTTGAAAAATGTCATAATGAAAAAATCCGACTTTTTTTGTTCTTCAAAATATCACCATTTTTTTCATAGATATTTTTGAAAAATCTACTATTGGATCAGCATGATTTTTTTGTAAACTTGATAGTCATAAGAGGAGAATCTAATCTAACGTTCGGTTTTTCAATTTATGTTCTACAACTGCCCCAATGGAAATTACCTTAACACAATTTTATGTTAGGTGCACCGTATATTAGCATCTTTGTATAACTATCATATACTCTGTATATGATAAAGATATAAGATAAAGAAATGGGCAGAAGAGTAGCTAATATTGACAAAGAAAAAAGTTATTTTGGTGGGAGACAAATGAAAAGATTGATACCAGATTTCTTAATTTTTTACGAGAACTTGGAAGTATGATAAAATAAAGATAATTGGTAATGTTCTTTTTAGTCATAAAAAATGGCCCCATTTACGTTTAATGTAGGCCATTCAGAAAAGTTTTGAGTCATAATCATAATTGATATATGGAATAAATTTTTGGAATTTTTCGAATGCCATATGTTATTCTAATTTTTTGTTTTTTGTATCGTTAATTAATTTGTGATAATAGAATACATTAAATAGCGTCGAATTGACAATGATGGATTGTTTAATATTAATATATATATATTGTTGTAAATGGGCCTAGCATGATATTGTCCGCTTTGGCACAACTGGGACTCACGGGTTTAAAACGAGTCATACTAGGTGAAGGGTCAACCCCCCATTTAAATCCACTTAGTGGATTGTGTGGGAGCGATGTGGGATGTTCAAGATCACAACACACACCCCCTCGCGATCGTGCTGATAACGTGTTGTAAATGGGCCGAGCATGATATTGTCCGCTTTGGCACTACTGGGCCTCACGGGTTTAAAACACGTCATATTAGATGAAGGGTCAACCCCCCATTTAAATCCACTCAGTGGATTGTGTGGGAGCGATATGGGATCTTCAGGATCACAACATATATATATATATATATATATATATATATATATATATATATATATTTGTGGTGTATATATGTTGATCTTAATTGTTAATGAAATTTTTTATAAATACTTAATATTTGTTCGACTGAAATAATCCCATTTTTTGTGACATAATCCTATCTTTAAGTGAACTTTCGGTTACTTTTAATAGATATATCAATGTGAAAAGTTGGATTTAAAAAAAAATTAAAAAGTGGGGAATGAAAAATTTTCATCATGCATGCACTCACAAGTCACAACAAACCAAAAATAAAACCCTAGTGCATGCATGATGAAGCCCACCCCCTCCCCTCTTTTTCTTTTCCTGTGAGATTGAATTTTGCTCCTCTATTTTCTTTTTTTCTTTTTTTTTTTTCTTGAAAGATTGAATTTTGCTCTTCTGTACGTATGTTGAGCTATTAGAAATTAAATGGTGATTATATATGTGCCACCCACATATCTGAATTAGCGCGTGTTATATATATATATTGAAATGATTGTGACAAAAATAACATTACTTTAGTTTAAAAGATGCTAAACTAGCATATATATATATATATATATACGAAGCTCAGTTTGAAACTCTCTCGACTAGTGGCTTTTAAACTAAGACTAGACTCGTAGCACGTGCAATGCGTGCTTAAGGACTAACATAGTGCCGCTACTATTCCCAAGCACGGACCCAAAACTTTGATTATGGAAGATTAAAAACTTAAAGCAGAATCGTATTTGTGAATATAAAAAAAACGTAAAGCTCATATAACAATGAAATTAAAGAGAGAGATGTAAATTTATATTTTTTATCTCGAAATTAAATATTTTTCTTTTTTTGTCAAGTAAAGGACAAGCACGAGAAGAAATATTGATAACCGATAACTCATGCTTAAAGTTGATGTAATACATGTCATGCTTAAAGTTGATGTAACCATGTGTGATTTGTCTTCTTGCAAGCTTCCAAAGAGGTAGGTTAGACTTTAAGTCCAACTTCCCTTTCAATTATAAAGTTAAATGGGGAAAATGAAAAGCACTTGCTCGTATTCAATTCTTTCACGGCTTATTTATTTTACATTGCTTCTTCTTCTTATGTCCATAAATTAATAAGAAATACGCAACCACATATAAATAAGCACAAGTAAATATCTGATGAAGACTTTGCTTATCATCTTTTTCAGAAAAGCATTGTCAGCTTGCTTCTATTTTCAAACATGTCTGTCCTGTCACTTGATAAGCATTAATTGTTTGACTTTGAGGTTGGAATATTAGGAGCCAGCTAGCTAGAGTCTCTTTTAAGTGATCCATAATTATAATCAAGACTTATTAATCAAGATCTCATGAGATTGGACTTATATATATATAAAAGCCGTCAATCTTTGAAACTCTTAACAAACCTTCCTTTAGAATACAATTGTAGTAATGATGCAGTCCAGCTAACTGCTTCTAGGACTAATTTTTTTGAAAATTAAATGTGGGGTTGATTTATTTTAGGTAGGTGTTTGAAAATTTTAGAAGCCGGATGAGAGCTTACGTGTTTAATTGCTATCTAGCTAGATTTTTAAAAACCAACAGATCATGACAATTGGTTTGAGGACGCGTTTCAATAAGCTTCTACTTTCTTTCTTCTTTTTTACTTTTAAAAGTAAAAAAATGAAAGTGTTTTTTTTTTTTTAGTGAAAAATTTTGTTAGTTACTTCAAAAAATTGAGGTATCACCAAATTTGTTGAATTCAAAACTTTCATCTTTTTACTTTTAAAAGTAAAAAAATAGAAAGTAGAAGCTTATCCAAAATATTAATTAAAAGCTAAAGCATCTGAACCTATAATTTTAATGGTTGGTCCAAAATGTTAATCCCAACAAAAATGGTTAGCTAGGCATGCTTGTCCCAAACTATATGAAAATTATAGTTAAGAAAAGGAAAAACATGATAAGCATGCCAAGATGCCCTTTCTAATTTGTAGCATTCCTGTTGTTATTGTTGTAGCTTCTAGATGTTTTATTATTATTATTATTATTGTTATTGTTGTTTTTTTAAACCCTAATTTGTTACATTTTACTGCCTATATGCTAAATCAGCCATGTCTAGGCAGTCACTGTCAATATGAAGTTGGCATATATATATATATACAGAAATGCTACAGTCAGGCCGGTCTGACTGTTGTTGTATCCAGTCACCCCTATTTAGAAGGTAATGCAGGTTACGGTTTCACATTTTGACAGTTAGATTTTCTATTTATGCAGTGCTTGTCATGCCTGTAAAAAATAATAATGATCCGACGGTTGGTTTCTGAGAAAACTGACTTTGAAAAAATCTGGAATTCAACAAATAAAAAATAGCAGTTTTTTTCCTCCTGTGCGACACACTCTGCAGCACTTGTTAGAAGCCAATGCCATCAACAACTTGAACATTGCAAAACAGAGGAATCAAATGATCGATGCCATTGCCATTAATACCACTACCTTTGCAAGGATAGATCATAGCTAGATCCCTAGCTAGACACACAAAACACATTTTTGAAACATAATTGGACCGACAGGCACGCCAAATACAGGTCCACATCAAGGTAGTATCACGTCGGCATGTCCTTACACATGCACACACACGCACAAACAATAAATTTGAGTGATGCATGGGAATGCATCCAAAAGAAATCCTAATATACTTAAAAATGAAATTTATAAAATGATAATATTGCTGTGTGTTCTTATTCAATTCTCTATTTTCCATGGTTTATTTTTAGATATAAAAAGAGAGAAGAGTAGATTGAAGAAAGTTAACAATGGCCGGGAGTAGAGAACATGTTGGTATATAAGTTATCATCTAAGTAGAAAATTGGTGATCAAACCGACCTAAACCATATATAGTGAGAGAGAGGAAAGAGAAGAGAGATGTTAATGGCCAGATTGGGTATGTTATCAACCAGCGCGATGGCCGGAGAGAGGAGAGAAGAGAGAGGACCCATTTGGGATAGCTTCTACTTATGCTTATGAAGCAGAAGAAGAAGATCGAAGATAAGCATAAGTCAATTTAAGTAGAAGCAGAAGTTAGTTGCATTTGGAAACTATATTTTAAAAGTGCTATTGACATTAAAAGCGATTTTATGTCTGTTGGATACCATATGAAAAAGTTGTCTATAAATCTATATTGACACTATTACCCTTGCAGAATACTTATTTATTTTCCTGCTTGGCAATAAAATTATAAATAAATAAGTATATTTTTAATTATAAATAATAAATAATAAATAATAAATTTATATTTAATAAAATAAGTTTATTTATAAATAAATAAGCTTATTAATATTTATAATTATAAATAATAAATAATATTTAATAAATAATATATTAAGGTTGGGACATAGGAAGAAAGTTTTTTGTTGAAGTGCGTTGTTAAAGGACAATATTAATTGGGTTCAATTATATAATTTTCAGTGGTGATCGACTTTGCAAATAATTCCCAAAAGAACTATTTATATGTAATTCACACAATTTTCTACTACTTCTCCCTCCATAAATAATTAATAAATAAGAAAAATAACAAACCTCGTATAAAAATTAAGCAGTAGAAAATATATTATTATTATTATTATTATTATTATTATTATCCAATATAAATGGAGAGCTAGCTTGTGCTTATCACTTTGCAGCCGCCAGCTCAGCGTTGCTAATTTCAAACATGTCTGACATCTTGACTGGATAGATATTGATTGACATTAATGAGGTTCTAGAAGAGTCTCTTTTAAGTCATAATTAATGAATATATGATCTCACGGAATTGAATTTTTTGAGCAAATTCTTGAAACTCACGATTAACCTTTAATTCGTTTAGAATATAGTTAATTGTGGTCAAGTTGCTTAATTAATTGCTTCGAGGCTGCTCTTTTATGCTTACCAACTCTCATTATTATTATTATTATTATTATTATTTTTAAATGAAGAGTCCAGACAAGTAGCATCAAAAAGGAACTAGCTAGGTTGGCACCCTAGAACCTAAAAAATCATTTGCTACTATTTCTAAATTTATTAAATAAAGAAAAAAAAAAAGGAAAATAATACAGAGAGTGAGAATAAAAAGAAAAAAAATTGGTAAAGGTGACTTATAAAATGTCAAAATCGAGAATACAAAAGAAAAATTTAAACTTAAATCTATAATTATGTAAATCCAGACATGTCTCTGTCTAGAAAAGGAGCTAGACCAACAGAAACCTGATGCCACCAAGTAAAGGAGGATAAAGAAAGAGTCAAATTAGCGATCTTATCAGTCACCATATTTTCCTCTCGAAAAATATGAGAAACATGCACGGTTGTCTTAACCATAAGTAATAAGCAATCTTGCCACTTAAAATAGAGCTCCCGGGGGAGGAACGTACATGATTTTTTTGAATAATACCATTAACAATAATTTGGGAATCACTTTCAATCCAAAGGAAATGCCAACCTTTACTCCAAGCAAGATCAACTGTGAAAATGAAGCTAGAGAGTTCAACAATGAAAGCAGTATTGTTATCAATATTGCAACCAAAGAAATCCATGAGAAACCCCCTAGAATTTCTGAACACCCCTCGAATGCAGTTGGACCAGGACAATCATGAGCCACACCATCCGTGTTAACCTTCACCCACCCTGGACTAGGAGGTAACGAACAAACGGGGATAAATTTAGGAGCTTTCCTGGAATTGCCTTTGATTTATAAACGAGAAAGAATCTCACTATCAATGATAGAATAGCCCATAAAAGAAGTGATCAGTCTACTAGAGGCTTGGATCCAAACTTGAAGAAGATGAATAGCTTGAGGAATAGTAATCACTTCACTTTTAAATCGAACCGAATTTCGAGCTTCCCAAATTACCCAAAGGACATGAAAAACAACCACTAACCACAGGTCCTTAATTTGAGAATTCAACTTAAAGGAGAAAATTCAGCAAAGATGAAAGAACATCCATACAGGGCTAATAGCATAACATATTTTGAAAAACTAACCGTTGAATTAGATAAATTTCTTATAAATTTCATACTCACTAAAAGTCACAATGATCCAACAATCGGTTTCTGAAATAATCGAGCTGAAAAAAAAAATGATGATATTTTGAAGAACAAAAGACTAATAATTTTTCACAATAACATTTTTTGAAAACCGACCATTAGATCACTGTGATTTTTGGCGATGATCCAACAGTCGGTTTCTGAAATAATCGAGCAGAAAAAAAAAATGATGATATTTTGAAGAACAAAAGACTAATAATCTTTCACAATAACATTTTTTGAAAACCGACCATTGAATCACTGTGATTTTTGACGAAATGAAATGTTCAATAAGCCAATAGCTATTGCCTTAGAGTAGGTCTTAGAGTACTTATGGAATTGAATTAGAAGAGTCTCTTAAGTAATAATTGATTAGACTAACTAATGAAAATATGATCTCATGGAATTGAATTTTATGGTAAAATTGGAAGCCGTAAATTCTTGAAACTCATGATTAATTAACCTTTGTTTAGA
>JAESVK010000170.1:267222-313741 GCA_017140935.1 Hamamelis virginiana
GATGGTCCTTAATTGCTTAAAGTACAATTGATTTTGATAAATTAGTACTTCAAGATGTAACATGTTTTACGCTTTGCAAGAAACAAGTTAGTTATGGCATAGAAGACTTGGGCATGCTAGTATGGATTTATTGCATACTTCAAGATGTAACATGTTTTGCCGTTTTGCTAGAAACAAGTTGGTTATTATTATTATTATTATAATATTGAACCCCTAAATTGTCACATTTTATTGCCAATGTGCTCAGCCAGTCATGCCAAAGCAATCATTTTCAATATACATTAGGCAAATTAGGTTGTCTCTAGCTCAAGCTGTTTTCACAATTCTTCCCTTTTCTTTGCATGCTTCTTTTAAAAATAAATAAATAAATAAAAATGTTGTTAATTGATTTAATAATTATGGGGTGGATGTCTGATTTGGACCAAATATTAATGCTTGCCAAACTTGTGGTTAATTATAACATTTATAGTTAATTAATTAAGGAGAAAATGAGTTTTATAAACTTTAATTGAAAAGTGGTGGACGGTCAGATATGATCCTCTATCATCTCTATTCTTTTAGATCTTGTGTTTAATTTAAGGATTTGAATAGCATTTATTTTGGATCTTTCTCAGTGGCGGAACCAAAGGTTAGGGTAGGGGGGCATGGCCCCTCCAACTTTTTGAAATTTTTTTATATATAGGGATGCTATTATAAATTATACCTTACATAAAGCTTCATAAGGTCAAATGTAGCACATATTTTAAAAAACTGACCGTTAGATTAGATGAAGTGCTTGTCAATTTCATGTTTGTCAAAAATCACAATGATCCAACGGTTAGTTTCTGAAAAATGTCACTGTAAAAAATTATTACATTTAATTTGTTCTTCAAAATATCGTCATTCTTCCCTAGTCAGCTTTTCATAAATCGACCGTTGGATCACTATGATTTATTGTGAACATGAAATAGATAAGCAGTTTATCTAACCTAATAGTCAATTTTTTAAAATATGCTCTGCATTTTGCCCTATTGAGGTCACCACTTTGTGTAATGTACACATTATAATATCATTCTTATTATTTTTTATACATTGTATATCTTACACAACCACTCTAAAGACCGGTATTTCTAATTTAACAATAGAATTGAATGAACAAATTAGCATTAAAATTTTGGAATATGGATTGAGGTATCTATTGAAAAGAGAAAAGAGAGAAAAAAGAAAAAGAGATCGAGAGTACAATATTAGAGGGAATGTGAAGGAAAGAGAAGAAATTTTTGCTAGAGACTCACATAAACATCATGCATTTTTATTTTTATCTTCCTCAATTAAGGTGAGAACAATTCATTTTTTACAAAATTATTTTGAGTAGACTTGAATCATATATATATATAGCACATATATAATAACCCAAAAAGGGTTTAAATTGAGAGAGCTATACTCAATTGAATTTTCAGAAAAAAAGATATGACCTTAAAATAATTTATCTTGAATTATGACCCATAAACTTTAACAAACTCTTATGGATTATACATAATTTGAATGGAAAGACTATTTAACCTTCCAAATCCTTGGGTTGAACAGTATTATCACCAAATAAATTTGTATGAACTTTTATAGTATTGTGATTTTGGCACTAATATTTTATAAACTTACAATTTTATATATATATATTATAAAAATGGCTATTTTACGTCATTTTCATATTAAAAAATAACACTCTTACATTAAAAATTTTGGCCCCCTTTGAGAAAAAATCCTAGTTCCGCCACTGATCTTTCTTGTGAAGGATGTTCAGCTTAATTCCTTCATTTTATTATTAGTGCATACTCTAGAAGAGTGTTGATTAATGACACTGATCAAAATGACATAATAAGCTGTTTTTCTTTTTGTATTTTTGTTTTTAGCTAACGAAGTCCCTATTTCACTCTGTATTAGTTAATGCTAGAAAAATCGAACCTACTAGCATGATGTGATGTGTAAGCACCGATAGTAAATGGTTTTTCCTACCAAAAAATAACAAACAGTTTTTGGACACCATTTGATTTTTGAAAGATTATTGAGGACCAATCGTAATTTCACCATGTAGCGAAAAATAATTATGAATTAAGTTAGCGATATAATCAAAATTTTCACGGGTGAAGGTGTTGGGTGAGACAGTTTACATACCATGAAGCGAGGCATAAACCCCAAGGCGTGGGGCTTAAGCCTTTCGGATTTTCTAATTTTATATAGTATTAAGAAGTAAAAAATGTATGAATTAATAATATTTGCTATAGAAAATAAATAGAAAAGTAAAAATTATATTCAAGATATCTTATTGAAAGAAAAAAAAAATTGAAAAAATGAGAGAAAACGGAAAACCGCTGAACATTGTCCACCAAAGTTGAGTTACCTATCGGCCACTCATGCAAAATCCCTAACTTGTTAATTGTTATATTATTTAATTTTTTTTTTTTATTCTTTATCTTTAGATTTTATCTCTTGTTATTAATTATTAACCATTAGTAAGTTATTACTTTTTTAACTTTTTAATTATTAATTATGGTTTTAATGTTAATAAACTAAACTCTTATTGGGCGTAAGCTCTAGACGTTGGGGTGTAAATATGTATTATCACCAATTTTCATTAAATCAACAAATTTGTATTGAATCATCATTTCACAAAATGGAAGTTTAGACACTTGAGAATTGGAGCAAGAAGGTGATTTTTGTTTTTTATTTTTGATATTTTTATATTTGTTATCATTACTTATTAAATGTGATTTGACTATTCATAAAATCGTGATTATCAACAAAATTAATACTCCCTCCTTTCCAATTTTATTGCATACATTACAAAAACACAAACTTTTAGAAAGTGTTCCAAAAGTACCACATCCTCTTTAACTCCTATCAATGAGGCAAATGATTTTAAAAAGTTGTATAATATATATATATATATGAGGGTATTTTTGGAAAGCTCATACTATACATGCCTTGATTTTCACAATGTTCAATTATTTTGGGACATACAAAAAGCGAAATATATGCTATTAAAATGGGATGATGAGAGTAATTGTATAAAAATTGGAGATTTGTGATTTTTAATAAATTTGGGAATTCCTTTTCAAATGGTGATTATGTCTTCTTAGAGGACATTTTCATCAGAAAATTATGTTTCCGTAATTATTTCAATGTGAGCTTCATTTTGGTAATTGACTGAAACCTCAACAATATTGAGGTAAAATGGGCTAATAATCTCTAAAATGGGCTGATTCCTTTATTTCCCTTTCCCTCTTGGGTTTATTTTGTGGGCCATGATATTATTGGATGCTCCTACATTATCAAGGGAAAGGGTATTGAGTCATTGTATACCAATTGGCATAGAAATTAAAGCAGCTTAATGCCTGTAGTTGTCCAGGCAACCAAGAGCAGCGCCATCCACATTCCTGCTGCTGCTGCTGCTGCTGCTGCTGCTGCTGCTGCTTATACACTTTGCACCCCGCCATTTGTTTATTTGACTAAAAAATGGTGTTAGGCCTTTTTTTTTTTTTTTTATATATATATATATATATAGTAGTTATCCTCAATTGTTGATGTATTTATAAGCATATCACTGAATAGTTTCATACATAATTTTTCTAAGTATATTTTATTTATTGTAAAGTATTTTCTCTATACAGTAAATTTTTTTAAAAATAAATAAAATATATCGAGAAAAATCACGAAACTTCACCGATCGATATACTTGTAAATACATTAACAATTGATGATAAATATTACATTAAAAAATAACAAACCTAACACCATTTTTTAGTCAAGAAAACAAATAGCTAACTCAAAACAATAGGGGGTCAATGTGTTGCAAATAAAACTATGAGGGTGCAAAGTATATGTGATTTATTTATGTAGGTATCATCTTCGAGGTGAAGGAGAAATTAAATTTAGACACCCTTCAAGAAGAAGTAAAGGAAAATGCTATGCATCACTGCAACGTATCGCTACAAGAAATAAGGACTGTGAATTTTCAAAAATACCCATTGGTGATTTTTCAAAAATGCTCTCATTTTCTTCTTATTAAGATACTAGTACGTAACGATTCGTTGTAGCGATGTATAGCATTGCTCGGAAGTAAATGAATGCAGATGACCGAGCATTTTGTATAAGAAGATTAATAGCATAGTGGACTTGGAAAACACAGTTATCCTTCTAAATATAAGGTTCTATTTGAAAATTTTGAAAATTGAGTTAAATTTTCACTCTTTTACTACTAGTTGATTTTTATAGAAAGAGTAAATAGATTTACATTTAGATGGAAGGAATTTACCAAGTACTGGTATCTGAATTACGAGCCCGTTTGCATTAGCTTTTTCTAAAATCATTTTTGGATGATTATTTATTCATACATCTTTTTAAAGTTATATTCAAATCATATCATTACATACATATCAAAATATTTATACTAGAAGTACTGATTGTAGCAAAAGTTAGGGGGTCACAACTTTTGCTACAATCACTTCTCTAGTATGAAAATTTTGCCAACCTACTACCTCGGCCTTCAAGTGGCCTGGCCTAAAAGTGATTATCACCATATCTTTTTAGATAAAGTGAAAATTTATTAAACTCTTAACTGTGATATTAAAATAATTCTATTTTTTTCTTTTTTTCTTTTTTGCAAAATAAAGAGGAAAAACGAATAAACGATAGCGAAGTAGGAAAACAAAAAAACGTGAAGGCCCAAATCTATTTGTGGGGAATCTGTGTGCGGCCCATTTGAGTGGAAATAGCCGAATAGGAATCACATGCGTAAGCTCCTATTAACGTTACTGCCTATTGGCTAACTTTCCTTCCTCTTTTTTTTTTTTGATAACCGGGTGTCCGGGCCAGCTTACGCGCACCTCGACTAATCCCGGGGCCCTGAAGTTAACGACCGGGTAAGCCCTCCAGTGGCCCCAAGAGTTTAGCACGAGTCGAACTCAGGACCTCCGCTTCTTGAGGCGTGGTCCCTTGCCAACTGAGCTACCCCTCGGGGTTTCCTTCCTCTTTATTACTTCCACCTTTCAGCCCATGGAACCTTCTTGTGGCCACGTCATTTTCCTTTCTTTTTTAATTATTTATTATTTATTATTCATTATTTTATTTTAATTTTTGAGATAGCCAAAGTCATTCCTCAGTAAGGAGAGACTGATGTTTCATTGGTATCATATTACTTGGAAATGGGAATGAGTTATTTCAATGTTATTCCTTATCACATTACTTAGGAATGGGATAGGATGATTCTATTTGCACCCAAAAAAGTCTCTCTACACTCACTAATTATTAAAAAAATTATTCTAATTTGACCTCTTATAAAATTACTATTAAGAAAAATAATACATAAATAAATATATATAAATTTCTTTCCACACCCACCATTTCTTTTCCATCTTCGATTACAAAAACTCTGTTCTAAGAAACCTAAACACTTTCAGGACCATGGACAATCAAGTGGTTATATGAGAGGATTTTACCCACAAAAAGCGTTTATAATTTAAGTTTTTGATTAATTTACCTTCTTTTATTCAAACATAGGCCACAAGGTTTATTTTCAATACAAATTTTTTAGGTTTATCATTATTTTCATTTTTTAATAATTTTTTGGGATACTGGAGCAAACTGAATTCATTAACAGCGTAATATATAGAATAAGAAAGATGCACAAAGAACATGTTCGAATATCAAACCCGTAGTTTGTATGCGTTTTAGATTTACAATTTTTTTTGGTCTTTCTAGACACTTTAGGCTATTATTTTATAACTAAAGGCCAAATGTCATGTACTATCCTAAGTTTGTATACCTTTTAGCTTTACATTTTTTTTTTTTTTTTTTTTTGGAGTTTCTAGATACTTTATGCTATTATTCTAGAATTAATGGCCAAATGCCATGTATTAGAAGTTCAGATTGGAAGTACTGTGCCTATTGTGTTATTTGACAACATATCATTACAACTACTAAGTTGTTTGGATATTAATAATTTGTTTGGTCAATGTGATTTTTATATAATTTTTCTTGTTTTTTTTTTATATTTTTTCATGCATTATTATCATGTCGTCCAATATCAAATCATGCTAAAGTCTCTTGGCATGGAGACTGAGATTAATACTTAAAACCATATAAACTTGTCAAAGGACCAAAAAATTATTGCCAAAAATGGTTTAATCAAATTCGATGTAATTATCTTGTTGTAACTATCTAAACTTGGATTGTTTTGAAATTATAAACCGACTTCAATAAGTTTGCTTTCACCAACGATTCGCGAAGTTTTAACTCTACTTCTATACACGTCAAGTTTTTTTTTTGGACATAAAGCATTTTTCATATAATCAACGGCTCCTCTTTATGTTGTGAATGAATTTTCATCCGCAATGTCCCATGGGATGACCATTTTCAAATAATTTATAATAGAGACATCTTAAAAAATTCGAAAACTTACACATCCTATTCTAATGACAATGGCTCTTAATTACATTTTAGGAGAATTTTCCAATTGAACCCCTGTACTATTAATGTTTTTCACTTTGCCTCCCTAGAGTATCGACTGTGACACATTGACCACTTATTGTTTTGATTTGTGGCATTTTGTACCCTTCTATATATAATTAGGCATTTGTTTTATTGGCTGAAAAATAATGTTAGATTTGTTATTTTTTATACAATATTTATTCTAGATTGCTAATGTATATATCTACAAAAAAATTAGAAAAGGTTCTTGATTTTTTTCATTATATTTTATTTATTACGAATTTTATTTACTCTATGAAGAAAATAATTCACATAAATGAAAATATATTGAAAAAAAATAATTAAATATCACTGATATACTTGTAGATACCTCAGCAATTTAAGATAAATACTGCATAAAAGAAAACAAGTCTAATGAATAAGATCAAAAGAATGCTAAATAGGATTTTATTTATCAAGTAGTCTAATGAAGAAGATTCTCTATCAATTGCTCCCTACAGGTCAAATTTAAAGTCAACTAGCAGTTTAATTTGTCTATTATACTCCCAATCTTTATTTTAATCAATTTATTTATTTTATCCATGTTGATGGTCGTTTTATTTTTGAATTATATGCTGAATTTGATTTGAATATGTTAAATTTTTTTGAATTTGAATTTTATTTAAGATATCCATTATCCAACTGTTGAACGAGTGGCGGTTAAGTCGCAATGCCGCCTCCCCCAGTATAATAGGTGTGTAGAGCCACTATTTTCACGTTTGTGCGTCGCTAATGGAAAGCAAGACTCACACGTCTGCTTATGTTTCTCTGCTAATGTTTCTGATGGGTTCCTCACTTGACAGGGGGATAGTTAGGCACATGGCTGTCGAAACTGGAAAGTTAGGCACGTCTGCTTTTATATATATATATATGCAAAGGTATGTGATTGCTTGCTCCTTTTTGAAGAACAAATGAGTACTAGAACATTGTACTGTCTTACAACTTCATTGTGTTTCCATTTTTCTGGTTTTCATGTATACATCATGTTAACAAATTTTCCTAATTAGGGACAAAATTTGGAATGTATACATGAAACTTAATTTTATTATATTATAATAGTTAACATATATGCATGTATCTCCAAAATTTGTTAAATGTATACATGAAACTTGTCCAGATTTTTTGTATATTTATATTCATGTTTATTTTATTTTTTTTTGTATAATTGAAGTTATAAACGTTTATTTACTTTCTTTTTAAAAAAATATTTTGCTATCTAGAAATCATGTATGGATAGCAAAATCAAAATTTGAATTTTCAAAATTGATGAATTGGCGGCAAGATTTTAGAAATTTAGATAACCGCTAAATATGGAATAAATCCATATTTGATAATTTTTCAAAATTCGGATTCTTAATTAGAGGTGAAATCGTCGTTTAAAAGAAATATTTGAATAATTTTTATTACTATATTTAATTTAGGAATTTTGGGTAAAGCCATCTTATACCAGGGTCTTATTGGTATAAACCCCTTTAAAAAATTTCTTTAAAGCGTTCAATAATATAAAATTTTTCCATAAAGAGTCTATTATGTTTTTTGAGCTAAGTTGAGTATTTGTTAAGTTTTTTGTGCATCTATATATATATATATATATATATATAGAGAGAGAGAGAGAGAGAGAGAGAGAGAGTCTATTATAAGGTGCACCTTATGGAAAGCTGCATAAGGTGACCTACTTAGGGTCAATCGAAAAATAAATTTAGAAAAACCGATCGTTAGATTAGATACCATTCTTACACAATGTGATGTGTGCCAAAAATCACAGAGATCCAACAGTCAATTTCTGAAAAATGTGAAAAATAGGTGACATTTTTAAGGATGGACTGTGAAATTTGACTTTAGCAAGTTTGAGAATTTGTTTGTATTATGTTAGGTGGAGTGTGATATTTTGAATTTATGGTTAGTTAACAGTGTTTTCCTACAGATAGAAGTTAGAAAATGCACCAAAAGCAGTCTTTCTAGGATAATTATATGAAATTTGCTTCAATGCTTTTTCTGTTCCATAGAAAAAACTTTTAGAGGTGGCAAAAGTGACCCATACCCATTAACTTACCCATACCCACTTAATGTTAATGGGTATGGTCGGTACATTTTAATAAATGGGTAATAAATGGGCCACCCATTAAAAACCCATTTATAAGCGGGTAATAAATGGGTACCCAATGGATACCTGTTGGGCCAAAGAAATAGATATGAAATTTCTCTATATTGTGACGAGCTTCTTCGCTTGCTTAAAATTGTATTATTCTATAAAAATTAAATATTTTCTTTCAATCCATACAAATATGATCAGTTTGGTTGCGAAGAAAACATTGGAGAATCAAATAAAGGAAAATTTTGGAATCTTTTAACAGCTTTGGTGGTGGAGTGGCAGTTGGAAGATTCCAAATCTTCTCTTCTTTTCTTTTCTTTTCTTTTCTGACATTCTCTCAGCAACCAAACTTTAGGAACATATAATTTCTTCATATGAGTTTGATACCCAGTAAATAACTAGCTCCTCTGTTATTATACAAGTAACATGTCAAACTACGCAAATCTAATTTTATTGTGTGCACACTTGATTATTCCAATTTATTTTACTATAGTCTTAGCTGACACATAATATACTTCACGACATGCCCTTGTTTGGCCTTCCTAGACTTTAATCTACCACCTATTAATATCTTTCTAAACCATATATAATGGGCTTATCTAGCCTTAACATCGGAGAAATTCTATTCGTCCTCCCTTTTTATCCACCCTTTTTGTCCTCCCTCGTGCATCTGACAAATTTGGAATAGTTATTTTGAAAAACTGACCGTTGAATTTGATGCTCTACTTATACGTATCAAGAATGTAAAAAATCGCATTGATCCAACGGTTGGGTATTTTTTTTTTTTTTTTTAAAATAGACTGTGACAGTTTTTCATAATTTTTTATAATTTTTTTCATAGTTGCAAAAACCGACCATTGGATCAATGTAATTTTTTGCATTCATGATAAGTATAAGTGGAACATCAAATCCAACGATCGGTTTCTCGAAATACCTATTTTAAGTTAGTCAAATGCACGAGGCAGGACAGGAAGGGAGGTCAAATGGAATTTTCCTTAAACTAATAAAAAAGACCTACAACAATTAATTCACAATGAGGGTATGAGGGTTTTCATTAGGCTCACCCCAAATTTCCTGTCATGATTACAAATATATCAAACAAATAAACAAAACTTATAACAATCAATTCACAATGTGGGTTTTCAATAAACTTACCCCAAACCTATAACTAGTTTTGGAAATTAGTTTGTAGTTATTGTAATTTTGAGCTTTATTATTTTTATTCATGTTATTTATTTTTATTGTTTTCTTCTTAGATGAAAGGTGGCCGGGATTATGCTCTTTGTGTTTTTTGGATAAGATTTGTACATAGGAGAGAGAGAGAGAGGACATATTAAATTGTTATTGTTACAAACCCGTTACGTTATCTGTGACATTCTTTTTTTTTTTTTTTTGGTGATGTTGGTTTTGTGTCTATGTAGAAAAAGAAGAGAGAGATGACAAAAAAAGGGTCTACCCATGACATATGGGTTAGTTGGTCGGGTCGGGTCGACCCATGATATATGGGTATGGGTATGAATGGATTAAGACATGGTACTAATTAAATGGGTAGTGGTCATTTTGTGGCCCAACTCATACCCACCCATTTGCCACCCCTCAAAAAACACTTGATTACTACTTAAAGAAAATATAATAATAAATATACAAGTACCACTTTATGTATGAAACTTCCAAAGAACATGAAGCAAAAGAATCTAAACTATACCTCAAGTTTATAGAGATGATGCTTCTCCTTCTGATCTTGGCAATCAGACTCAATTTCATCATATTCTTTGTTATCTTCTTGATTTTCCTTTTCAAGGACCACTTTGATGCTCTCTCCAGTTCTCGGGATATATCCAAATGCCTCACACATATATATAACACCCGATACTGTCTCATACTGTCATAGATCCAAATGCTCTCTCCAGTCCTTTTCAAGGACCACTTGATTACTACATATATTTACGTATTTTTTTTTTTTAAAAAGCTAAAATAAATAACAATCAATTCAGAAAAACAGTTTTCAATAAGTTCGTCCCGAACCTCCTATAATCATTACAAATATAATTAAACTAATAAAGAACACCTATAACAATCAATTTACAAAGAGAATTTTCAATAGGTTCGTGCTGAACCTTCTGTCATCATTGCAAAAATATCAATCAAATTAATAAACAAAACCTACAACAATCAATTTACAAAGAGGGTTTTCAATAGGCTCATCCTGAACCTCCTGTTACCATTACAAATATATTAAACAAATAAACAAAATACACAACAAATCAACAATCAATTTACAATGAGGGTTTTTAATAGGCTCACCCTGAACTTTCTATAATCTTACAAATATAATCAAACTAATAAACAAGATTTGATTGCAACTCTTGAATATAATTTCATTAAAATGAATATAATTCAACTATATTTTTCATAAATGTGTCAAACAAAAAGAGAATAATGCTATCAAGAAATCAACAAAAATCATATTCTAAGGAAAAATGTAACAACAAAAAATAGAGGCTAAATAGTAGAACATTGAACAAAAATTTTGTTTATCTCAAATCAAGAAATTTATACTTTATTATTATTAATTTTTTTGGTTGCAAGGTTGAGTTAAGAGCTTTTGGGTTTGGGCAAATGTTTAATGGGTTGCCCTATACAATACATATATATTTAGCGCTGAGCCCAAGATAATGCCCCTTAATAATGACAAAATTTTGATGTCCTAAGTGGTGGCAAGCCCTGTTTCTTTCATATTTGATACTACTGTGTTTTAATTGTAGTGAAATATGATGTGGACTATTTGGGAAGAGATAGTTATTGCAAATATTTTTTTCAAATTTAGAAAGCATTGATATTATTATCAAATTTTACCTTTATGAATGATATCTTGCAATCTATACTGTAAATGCATGTAAATTTAAAAATGCATGAAAAATTAGAGTACAGGAAGCTATAGATGATGTGACAATTTCACTGCCCTTATCTATTCTCTCTTCCAATCTTCCATAGTTTTCTTTTTCCATCTTTGCCAAATCCTTTTTACACTCAGCTTTCAACTTTCAAGGCTGCGGGAAAATGGTTCTTTCGATGAAAAGCACATATTAGCAGAAATACATACAATCACGCACTCTCGGTTAGACTTCGCAAAAAAGTTACACTGATAACGAACAAAATCCACCGTTAAAAAATTCTCTCTCTCCACGTGCTCATCATCAGATTATCATGTGATCTTTCTCTCCTCCCTATGCTCACTCCAATCATCACCACCTGTACGGTCACTTCCACTATGACTTTTCTCACTTCCCACCTCCTTCCCCTGCCTCCCATCTCTCTGAGTCTCCCCACATCTCTCCCTCCCTCTCTCTCCCTCCCTCCCTCTCTGTCTAGACGCTGATATACAGACATACATATAATATAATATATATCTATATACACTCCAGAGTCCAGAGTCAACACGTTTACTGGTACAACTCATCGTCTCTGTGATTCTCTCTCCACATCTACTCTGTTTCACTTCTTCAGAAGACGAGTTTCAATGACCCCCTTCTTATTAGGGTTTCAAAAACCCGTTTCTACGTAAGCAATCAAACATCAAAACAATGGGCTGTCTACAATCCAAAACCACCCATCTCCCTTCCCCTGACCAAGTCCCCTCCTTACCTCACGACAAACCAGATCCAGGTCTCTATCTTTTCACCCAAATAACATATTTAAATTTTTATGAATTTTTTTAGAATATTTTTATTGATTGATGAATTTGTAATTTGTTGGTGAAGTTAATGAACAGCAGTTGGATTCTGACCAAGTCCCTGCATTTAAGGAATTTGGACTCGCCGAGCTGCGAGCCGCGACGAATGGGTTCAGCAGCGAATTTATAGTGTCGGAGAGTGGAGAGAGAGCGCCGAATGTTGTGTATAAAGGGACGCTGAGGAACAATCGGTTTGTTGCTGTTAAGCGCTTCTCCAAGCTGTCGTGGCCTGACCCAAAACCGTTTGTGGTAATGTTTTATTTAATGTGTTTTTATGGGGTTCTTGTCTATGATCTTTTGTGGTTTTGGGTTGTTGAATGAGAAAATGTGGGGGAAGTGAGAGAAAATGTTGGGAAAAAAAAGTGTGGGTTTTGTTTGTTTGCTTAGAAAATGTGGTCAAAAAGGTGTTTAGTTTAGTGTTTTCTTGTTTTTGTTTTATGATCTTTTTGTTGCTGTTACTGTGGAAGTGTAGGAAAATAAACGAAATCAAGGGGGTGTGTTGTTTAAGTTCATTAACTGCACTTTTGGGAATTTTGCTAAGTTTCGAAATTTTGAGAATGTTAACGACTTCTTTCCTTTTGTGTACTTTTATACTCATACAATATTTGGACATGAAAACGCGGGAAACTACAACAATTTCACGTTTCTGAAAAAAATGGACTGTTATTGATGAAATTTCTCAGAAGCATCTTTAAAAAAAGCACTGCAAAAAGTGTTTTTTATTTTATTAATGGTAAATGATTAACCAAACAGACTCCAATATTTTTAATTTCAGTGAATTAATACGTTATCTCAACTGGGCTTAATATAACTACTCAACTTAATTGGATTGTTTGTCTTTATTTTATTTTATTTTATTTTGTTTTGGGGGTGGGGGGAGAGGAGGATGCCAAAACATTTGAATAGGTAAGGTTTTAAATTTTAATTTATTTTATTTTCCTGAGTATTCTTAGCAACCAAACGGTTGGTTAGTTTGTTCTCAATTTCACAGTGGGTTTTCCATTTTATGTGTTGGTAATTGTGTTTCTCTTAATGACATTGTTTATAGGCAGAAGCTGCTGGGGTTGGCAAGGTGCGGCATAAGAGATTGGTGAATTTAATTGGGTGTTGTGCAGAGGGAGATGAGCGACTCTTGGTGGCAGAGTACATGCCGAATGATACACTCTCAAAGCATCTCTTCCATTGTATAATTTCAGCATCTTTCTATACCACATCTTTTGATTCATAAAGTGACTTAAATAGTATCTGATCCATTTGACGATTTTTTATTATAAATATTTTTCCTAGAATTTTGTCACATTGCTGATGCCTGTATTCGTGTTGTTTGAAAACCCACCCCATCAATACTCCAAAAGCCTTATAACTAATGGAACATGTCAAATTAGGTTCTTTAACAGGTTTGGGATCACACAGTCCTCCCATGCCTCTAATTAATATCTGCCATGGGCTGCTTTATGGTGGCACTTTGACCTGAATTTGGATGCCGCTTTCTCAGTGGTGGCTGCACTTTGCTTTTAGGTTGCCCTTTGTACACTATGATAGCTGTGCCCTTGTCTAGGTGGTTCCCCCCAATAGGTTTCCTCTTTCAGTGAGTCCAAATCAGGTTGTGGAGTTGGCTTCGAACCCGAATGTTTTGAAACTTACCAACATCACAACATGGAGAGTGCCTTTAATCACATGATAAGATTTGCAATGCAAAACTCAGGTTCTGTTGGTTAAGCTTCTACATTCTTTTTCCTGATTAGGTTACTTATTTTCAGCTCGAAGTTTCAGCTATTATAAAGGGAAAAGCTTAGTAATTCTGGTGTGTGTGTGTGTGTGTGTAAATATAGCATGTGACTTAATTATGCAGTTAGCAATATATTCGTGTTCTTGAATCCTTGAAGGGTAAAATTTTTTTGAGCTATTTTGTTTGATTTTATTTTCATATAAAATAGATTTGATTCTTCCATCTACAGTTTCAGATTTTATTTCCTTAATGGATTTACAATGTTCTAGGGCTTCTGATGTTGTTTGCTGTGTTCCTTGCTGTCTAGTGTCATGTTTGCTTAAATTTTAGTTATCGACTGTAGGGGATAAACAGCCATTGCCATGGGAAATGCGCGTGAGGGTTGCATACTATATAGCACAAGCACTCGATCATTGCAGTATGGAAAATCGGAAAATCTATCATGATTTAAATGCATACAGGGTTCTTTTTGATGAGGTACACCTTTTAACACAACTAGTAATTAAAAAGAAAACTTATTGAATGTGGACTACCCCAGTGTGTGTGTGTTTATCTTCGGATCTTTTAATATGGATGCACATGGGCAAAGCTATGTGGGGAGCGGGGGGGCAAATGCCCTCCCTAAACTTTTTGAAAATGTTACCTTTGTATATATATTTTATAGTAATTAGAAACTCACTCCCTGTCAAATTTTAATTATACCCCTTCTAATTTCTTTACCATCGCACCCGAACTAATATTTATTCATGTTATTTAAAATTCAATTTAAGTGTATTAATAATTGAAATTTGTTAGCTAATTATATATACATCTATACTAAACATCTTTTGCCTCAAAATAGGGGCGTTTACCCATGGGTCGTATTTATAAGTTTTGTTTACCCAAAAATCCCGCCATCTTTTCACTTTACCCAAAAATCCTTTTTAATGAGAAACACATCAGTTTGTTCTTTGATTTTGCAGAAATTGATCATTTTGCAGAAAACTGATATATAGATCAATTTTTGGGAAGTGCTTGGAAAATTGATGCATGGATAAGTTTTTTTGGAAGTGCTTGGACTTTTGGGTAAAAAAAAAAACTAAAATTTGGACTTTTGGGTAAAGTAAAAAGATGATGGGACTTTTAGGTAAAAAAGAACTCAAAATGGGACTTTTGGATAATTTTCCCCTCAAAATACTGCTTCAGTACAGTTTGTGTTAGCTTTTCTAAAATTACTTTTGGATAACTATCTCTTCACACAATTCTTAAAAATTATGTTCAAACCATGTCTTCATATATTAAAATTTCTATACTAAAAGTGATTGCGGCAGAGGGGCTTCCTAGCTTTTGACACGATCATTTCTAGTATGAAGATTTTGCCAACCATCCTATCTCATCTCAAGTTATCTAACAGTGATTATCACTCCGGCCATATCTTAAATCGAGTAAAATTTTGAGTTCCAAATATCATTTCTAGTATGCAAACGGGCCCTAATTATAATGCTTCTTGCAAGCTGAATAGTAAACGAATTACCAATAAAAAATTGCCCCCCCCTAAAATAAATTCCTGGCTTCGCCCCTGTGGATGCATAAGGTTTATGGATGCTAAGTGGCCTTGTATTTGAATACTTGGATATCAAGTTTATTGCTAGGCAGACCCAAAATGTTAAACAAAACACACCCTAGGAATTTTGGTTGCAAACTTGAGAAGAAAACTACAGATGATGCAATTAAGCTTTGAGAATAAGATTGGTTATTTTGTAAATGAGATAACAAGAATTTAGGCCTCATTATATGAATCAACAAAGTTCTGCTGATGTCAGCTACTATTATAGATAAGTTGATAAAAAAAAAAATGTATTTTATGTATTATGCGATTAAATGTGTAAAAATATATAATTTTACTCCGTATTTTCTTATCCTCTCTCTATCCATATCCTAGTTTCTCAGAATTTGCTGTATCAGTATCGGATTGTATCCTTATTGTACCCATATCTTGATTATTGTATCATATCCGTATCTTGTATCCATATCTGTGCTTCAGTGGTTGTGGGATATATGGAAATGTATGATTGTATAAATTATTGACTATATTCTGTATATTTTGTAATTTTATTGCATTTATGGTCACAAATAGAATTGGAAACTTAATAATTGATGGTATTTTCCCACAGTAATCTCTTTTTTTAAATTTTAATAAATTTATTGTTTATGCTTCCATCATAATAATCTAAAATGATTGATACAGTACATCATCTATGATATTTTATAGGAGTGAATAAATTGTATTGTATCTGTATAGAACTTCTGCAATATGGTATCAGGATACTTATCAGCTGAAAGTTAGAATTATAGTGTTCAAAGGAAAAAGGAAATTATGGAATTAACCAATTAATTGTGAGAGATGGATAAGTTGCTCTGATACCATCTAGCAATTTAATTAATTAATTTATTTTAAATCAACATTGTTTGACGCAATGGTAAAAGTATGAGCTTGTCAAGCGCGAATGTACATGTTCAAGTCTTGAGAGTAGCCACATACTGTGAAAAAAAGAAATTGAAGATTAGGACTGTTTCCAGCTCACACCCTCCAATGATCTGCTTTCATGGGACCAACGTTGGGTAATGTCATTTTTTTGTTATTTTGAATTGCCGTGTGTGTGTGTGTGTGAGAGAGAGAGAGAGAGAGAGAGAGAGAGAGAGAGATATTATGATAAATTTCTTCTTGTGCTAACAGAATATCTTGAAAAATGTTGCAATGCAATTCTCCATTTGTTTCTTTTCTTCATATTTGTTCATTTCTTAAACAAATTCTTTACATTCATATTGTGTGATGCTGACTATGAATTTTTTTGGTTAATTGTCAAACTTAACTTTGTTCATATGCCAGGATGGTGACCCTCGATTATCTAGTTTTGGGCTTATGAAAAATAGCCGAGATGGAAAAAGCTATAGCACTAACTTGGCCTATACCCCGCCAGAGTTTTTGCGGACAGGTACCTTCTTATGTTTTCACTTTATTTTCTAGATTCTTATAGTTTGTAAATTGTTTTTCCCCTTAGTAGATAAAAATTTTATTTAAGAAAGGGGAGAATAGGAGATGAAGCATGCCCTAACCCTACAAACTACAATGGCTGGATCTTAAGTGCATGGAAGAGGGGTACTCAGGGAAAGCGAGGCAAAAGGACAGTAGTGGTAAATAATTTTCTCCCCCAACCCTACCTCCCCCTCAACAATTTAAAAAAAAAAAAAATGAAGAGAGAAATATATAATCATGGAGAAGTTCTTCTGGAGACCCCCTAATGGAGAGATGCCATAATCCACATGAACAGAGCAGACAAAATTCTTTCCCCAACTGAAGAACATCTGCACTTGCATTTCTGAACACTCTAAAATCCCCTTTGTTCCAGATTCCCCATAAAGTAGGTGAAGGGATTTCAATTTATTATGAAGAGTTCTAATTATTGATTTTTTTTTTTTTTTAATACGAAGCTCTATCAGTTTGAGCATACCTGTTTTTTGGTATATGTTAGGTTCAATATGGGATAAATAGGTTCATCCCCCAAAATTAAATTGGTTAGTGGTGTTGATTGTCTGCTGTGCCTGAGCTCTTGTTTCCATATTGGGCTTGAATCAGGATCTGTGGCCAAAGTTTAGCATGTATATTTTGGGGTTTGATTTAGCACTCACAAGTTTATGACTACAGTGATAACTCGTATCATGTCAAGAGTGTCAAATATCACATACCCTCATGCCTCTTGCTTGTCAGTCTTAAAAAAATTCAAGAAAAGCAAGTGCATGAATGTTTATTCAATTTATTTATTGCAAATGCAGATCACTGAAAAAATTTCTAAATTCTCATTAATGCCAATTTAGGGGATTTATTCTCTGGAGTCCTGCTGTAGATGTGTAAAAAAGCTAGAGAGAGAGAGAGAGCATAGAAGCATTCAGCCATAATCACCGATAGCACTAATGTTTGGCATGAAAAGGGGTCTTACAGGGAAACTCCCTATCTTTCAAGGGCCACTAGGTGGCCTTAATTGAATAACAAAGTGAAAATTCATTTACAAGACTAATGCTTAAGTTCAATTTGATTTTTATAAGGAGGATACAGGCATGGGTGTTTGTGTTAAAAAAGTTGAATATCAATGTATCATAGGAGACAGATATTGTCTCAGTTTCTGACCTGGACACCAGGTGCTTGACTAAAGGCAATGGCGAGATTGTTCTCATGTGAATTGTGATGATGCTTCCACAGAACATTATTTGTTCTGATCTATGATTATTCTGTTGTCCATTCTTCAAGAAGGATCATTTATTGTCCAAGGAAGTGTCCAAATTTCTTAAGAATTAACACTACAAAGGACAGAACTGAATTGTGTGAGTAGGTAATGTTGCTGTTGTAAGAGACCAAATATAATAAGTACTCATCTAAAATTAAGGAACTTTTGATGGACTGACCTTAGTTTCTGAATGATAAGCATTTAACTCTTTGGAAATAGTGACAAATTTGGGATCTGGGGGTTATACGGTTTTGGATATGTTTGATACTGGGGGTTGGTACTAGAAAATATATCCTGAAAAGGTTGGAAACCAGTTGTGACAACAATATTTGGAAAGAATTTGGTGAATGATCTGGAAAAAGTTCAAGAGTGAATTTAAGTTGGGAAAACGCGATGCTTGTTTGGCAAGAGAAAACATCAAACAAGTGGCGTTGTTTTGAAATCATATGGGAATTATTTGCAATATATGTGAATAACTGGCAAATTTTTGTCACAATGTTTTTGTGTTCTTTTATTCAGCAATTTTTAGTTCGCAAGTCAACAGATTTAATGAAGTGTGGTTTATCTGTATTTTGTACTTCTATTCCCACCCTTTCTGTTTACTGAAGTCATGCCCTTTACGGACATAATATGTGAAATGTTATTAATGGTGGTGAAAACTTTAAGAACTTATATCCAGTGACTTTGATTTGGATGCTCAATTTTTGCAGGTAGGGTCATCCCAGAGAGTGTGATCTACAGTTATGGAACTATTCTGGTGGACCTTCTGAGTGGAAAGCATATCCCTCCAAGCCATGTATGATAGCATTTTATTGCATATACCATCTTGATTGTTCTCCATTCTTTTATACTGCTTGGTTATTTAAAGAATCTGCTTCAGTTCATCTGCTCCTTAAATTTATGTCATGTCATAGTACTATCCTGGCTAGTTTCTGTGATGAAATGCTTAGCTTTTAATAATTACTGCATATTTTTGGATTTAAAACAAATTTATTAAAACGATTACTTTCAATTCCTAATTCCTTTCAACTATAACAAGAATCATTATATTTATAACTATGGCCCTTATGCCCACAAAAAAATACAATAAATCTAGTTGTCACTATTACTATAATATAAATAGAAGTTCTTCCAAAATTGATAAGAGTTTTTTTGAATAGTATATTTAACATTGATGGCTGTATATAAATTCTCCGAAATAGAGAAACCTTGTGCAAAGATTATGGACAAAGGGGTGGAGGGACTCCCTCTTTAGAGCTCTCATGCACAGCCCTCTTTTATAGCTTTCTGATGTGTGTTAGCTTAGAGATTGTGAAGGTACATTAAAAGGGCATAATTTTGTAGTAAAATGACTGCTTTATGGTAACATTTTGAAATGATTTTTTTTCTGTACTTTCGCAACCCTTTCTCTATCCCATATCGAAATGCTATAATACAGGATGGGTTTGGTTATTTCTCCCTATTCCTTTTTCAACTCTTGCTGCACATCATTTTGTGCAGAAGCATCTTACAAATGAATAATAATGTCAGTTTAGTTTATTTATCCCCCACATGGACCCACCACACCCTAGCTTTTACTCGTCTTGTCAAGTCCCACTGTAGCATGGGCTTGTGCTGGGTTTCAGGGCCTAGTAGGGATGCCATGTCCCAAACTTGCTCCATTGCCATTTTATAGATGCTCCCTTGTAACTACTTGATTGGGAGATTAGCATTTAGAATTGTGGTTTTTTAGTTTAGTTTTTCTCTCTATTTTGCAATTGCTTATGTGCTTAGTTAGACAAATCTCTGATGTTTACGGTATTAGCCAATGTTGAAGTCTTTGAAGTCCCTGGGTGCTTCCATACTTCTAATGTATTATAACACATGTGATTATCCTATGCTTTTTCTCTAATCTGTATTTAGACCATAATTTAATCAGGATCGTGACTTCTTTGCTGCCCCTCCAGGCATTGGATATGATAAGGGGGAAAAACGTGTTGTTGCTGATGGATTCATCATTGGAAGGAAAATATGCTGATGAGGATGCAACTGAATTGGTTGAACTTGCCTCGAAATGTCTTCAATATGAGGCTAAAGATCGACCAGATATCAAAGTTCTTCTTACAGCAGTAGCGCCCCTTCAGAAGCAGAATGAGGTGCAACTTTATTTTAACATTGAACATAAGTGGAAACTTAATTGTTGTTTTGTTTCATGTATGAGATGGCTTGATCTGTAAATGCATCTGAGGCTTACTAAGATGTTCTCATTCACATGGGCATTCCTAGGTTGCATCACATGTTCTAATGGGTCTAACAAAAACTCCAGTTGTGCTGCCAACCATTCTCTCTCCACTTGGAAAGGCTTGTACAAGGATGGATCTTACTGCAATTCATGATATATTGCTTAAGACTGGTTATAAAGATGAAGAGGGTGCTGAAAATGAGGTGAGCCAAAGCAACTCTTTATTGCCTTTGTGTTAATTCATTATTTGTAGATGGACTACATACAAACAATTATATTGGTTTATGAACATGACGGTCCATCGAAATCATCAAAGAGAAATAATGGAGAAACAATCATGTTGGTTTTCTCAACTAAATGTTAGTTGTGAACCAAAAGTACTGATGCTTTTTGTTTGTTTTTCTAAGTTGTCCATTCTATCTACTAATGATAGTCTCCTTGTCTTTCATGACTATGGTTGTTGCTGTTATATAATTTACCCTAGTGTGTTATGCTTTATATTCTTTTGTTTATTTATGTATGTGTTTTCTGGCATTAGCAATCTTACATCATGGTGTATTTTTGTGGCAATGTGGTCTCTATGAAGCTATCGTTCCAAGAATGGACACAACAAGTGCAAGATATGTTGAATACAAAGAAATTTGGGGACATTGCATTTAGGGACAAGGATTTTAAGAGTGCTATTGATTATTATTCAAAGGTATCTTCTCAATTTTCTACTTGTGGACTCGTGTACTACTGACAGTTAGATTCGATTTGCATATATCTGCTTGAAACTATCCTCATTTTCTTGTTATTAGATTTACATTATAATCATAGCTTAGGATTTGCTATTTACTCTTTAATTTATGCGCGCGCGTGCGTGTGTCTATATATATATATGTATGTATGTATGTATATTTATATAATATAGCCTTATACTAGTAGACTCAACAAAGGTGACTAACCCATGATTTAGGATCCCATACTTGGGGCTGCATTGATGTCCCAATGATATGTTCTGTTCCCAAACCCCCACCTGAGGAAAAAAATGGTTTGTTGTCATCCTTTGGAACATGATTTTTCTGGTCTATTATGCTAATAATAATCCTAAGTGTCTGTATTCATTCAATTCATTCAATTTTAAACTTGATTATTTTTCAAAATGTAGTTGGTATCGATGATGTCTGTTCCTTCAGCTACCGTCTTTGTGAGGCGTGCCCTCTCCTACTTGATGATTGGCCAAGCAGAACTTGCCCTGAGAGATGCCATGCAAGCTCAGGTGTGCTTACCCGAGTGGCCCACTGCCTTCTACATGCAGGCTCTTGCCCTTTCCAAGCTTGGAATGGAAGCTGATGCTCAGGACATGCTTAATGATGGAGCCTCCTGTGAAGCAAAGAGACAGAACAGCTGGCGCGGCTAAATTAAACGAACATCTGGCGCGGCTAAATTAAACGACGTAGTGGTGGAAATCCCAAATCTCTCAAGACCTTTCTGTCGGTTCCTGTCGATCGACTGTCAAAGTCTGGACAAGAAGATCCAGGTGGGTTAAATTTTGATGTATGTTAAGGGTTTATATCTCAGTTAATACTCCTCCCACTTGGCTGTTAGCAAACTAGGTTACACACAAAAGAAATGTATAAAGCATTCCGAATAGCAAGAAATAAGTATGCAACTAATTGAATCCCATTTAGCGCTTTTAACTACTCGCTTCATTTGTTCTCTTATGATTGGAGTATTTATTCCTTGGTAAGGAATTAATGGAACATGTAAAATTGCAACTTCAATCCACCTCAAATACTCGACTCCCATAGAAATTACTTCTTGTGACTTGAAAGTTCTTCCTAGCTTCATAGTTAACACCCTTATCCTTCATTCATATAATCCAGATGATTAATATTCCACTAGCACGATACAACCATAGATCTTTGCTTTATTACCATTGGTGCATGGTGGGCTATTAAGGGCCTGTTTGTGTTAGCTTTTTTTAAAATCACTTTTGGAGAACCATTTCTTCACAGATCTCTTTAGAGCTATGTTTAAATCATGTTTTCACGTATCAAAATTTTAATATTACAATCTTTAAACAAAAAAAAATATATAATAAATTTATATTAAAGTGATTGTGGTAAAAGTTATAGCACATTAGCTTTTGCAACAATTACTTCAAGTATGAAAATTTTGTCAATCATCCTATCATCTTTTAAGCTGTCTCGAAGTGATTATTACCGCATCTCTTAGATCAAAGTGCAATTTTGAGCTCAAAAAGTGATTTTAAGAAAAGTTAATACAAATGAGACCTAAATTTAGTGCTCTTAATTTTGGGGTGATAAATTGATTGCTAATCAGAGAGAGAGAGAGGGATTTTGAATCTTAAGTTAATTTTTTGGCAATTCAAAGGCCAAAAGAATGAATTCTTGGAGTTGGACAGTTAAAATCTGTGTCCTTTTCCAAGAAGAATGATGGGGAAATTTCAAAATATTGAAGTTTTTAAGGCAAGGAGCAATTTTTCCTCTCCCTATTTTTATTCACCAAATTTATGTGGAAATTCTTCGAACTAATAAGACACCAAAATTTACGTAGAAATTCTTCCAAGTGAAGGGAAAAATCGCGGAATTCAAGCCCGCAAAACTTCCACAACGTTGGTTGAACTATAGATAAGAATTAGAGGGTGACAGCATCGAGCGTTATAAAGTAAGGATTACAGGCAAGTGTTGGTCTTATCCAAGTAGATTCATTCTATCTGCAATGCCTTTCTAAGATGTACGTACTGGTTCACTTTGGACGTACTTTAAGTTAGGTTGAAATTTTTTAAATAAAATTATTCAATTAAATGAAAGAAAATTTGAAGTATATATTGATGATTCATTCAAAAAGATTAATTGGCAATTTTAACAGAGTAGAAATTGCATGTTAATTTACAAATTGAAATACGGACCATGAAACAGCCCAGAAGATCAAAAGAAAATGAAAACTCCATATTAATTAATTGTTTGATTTACTTCTTTAAACCATGAAATCATGAACTCAACGTTCATCAAAGATCCTAAAAATACTTAAGAAACTATAAATACCAACTATCTTGGAAAGATTAAGGCATGCATGAGAGAGAGAATCAAGGAACTATAAATACCCACTATCTTGGCATTACAAAAAAATATGACTTTTACCGACAGAAATATATACTGTTGCTAAAACTCTTAATACTGTCACTAAAACCCTTTAGCGACAGAATTTCCGTCCCTAAATTTATGTTGCCACTGCCACTGTCGCTAAAGGACTTTAGTGACAATAAAGGTGTTCTGTCGCTATTAGTTTGACTTTTACCGACTGAAATTACCATCGCAATAGATCAAATAACCATCCCTATCCATGGAAAGATTAAGGCATTAATACATCTTGAGGATGTTCTTTAATAAGAAGCAGGATATATAACTCAACTTTCTACTTCACAGAATCTATCTTGGCTCCATATGAACAAGGGCTATCAAAATAGTTGAATCAAGACATAAGAGTTGAGGATGCAACTCATTCTCATGATTGATCCCAACCTGTGTACGTGTGAGTTGCTGCCCCAAATCTTAAGTCTTGTTCCAACCATACCATCCAAAGAGAAGATCGAGATAAAGGACATATATGCACTGGTATATATAATTATATATATATCTCAAGCGTGTTCACTGCTTTGAAAGCTTCAAAATTAAGGTATCATGTAATCTAGTTTGACTAGATGAACTTTCAGTTTCATCAAGGAAAATGCTTTATATATTGTTCACCTTAAAAATTTATTTCTATGGTCTTTAGGTATGAGCACTTCGGCCTGTCAGTTTATCACGTGGGCGTGCCAACTGCAATCAAGGCGGTTGCAGGTTCTGGGGTCTTTGAGTGCAAAGACGTGTGTGCCTTGAAGTGTGAAAATATGATGGAATTGAAGGAATTTAAACAAAAATACAAATCACAAGAAACGTACTATTGTTGGCCTCGTAAGCTCCTTTGATTAATATCCTTGCAAATGATGAAACCGGAGAGAACCCGGGTTGAGTACAACTTGATTGCGGAAATAAAATGCTTCTAAACTAGGAAAGTAAATTGGCATAAAGTAAATTGACAGAAAGTAAATAAAGATAAAAGTAATTGATATTTGATGTTGATTGTTGTGTGTCTTTCATCATTGACTTCTTTTGGCTTTTATAGAAATGTAGCTTTGGCTATCTAGATGACAAGTGTCCTCCCATGTCCTTGCCCCATTATCCACTTTTTCTCAAGTTATCTTCCATTTCCCACGTTCCGGCAGTTATGGCCTTTTGACTCCTTTTAGGTGCTGACATGCATGTGTCAGGCCATGATCTCATAGCCTATTGACTCCTTTTAGATGCTGACATGTGTCAGGCCATGATCCCCACTAAATTGGTCTTTCTCTTTAGAAATAGGAAATGGCCGTATGATTGATATTTCTGGGGTGGCCGAAAATCTTTTTGACCGATTTTTAGGGTGGCCGATTCTTTATAGGTCGATTTATATTACTTTTTCCTTACGGCCGAAATTCCCTTATTTCAATCTTAGTTTAAACTATTTCTAGGATGACCGATTTCTTCAGGGTGGCCGACGATCTATTTAGCCGATTTATATAATGATGCGGCGGAAGTTATAAATAAGGGAATCATCTACGCGAATCCTTGAACTCCTTGAAGAACACAAGGAAAAAGAGAAAACGATCTCAAGCAATCTTATAAAATATATTCAAAAGTTATCTGACCCTTAGGTCTACAGCCCTCTTTATAATAAACTACTCATTTTGAAATAAGAAACATAAACATAAGGAAACTCTAATAATAAAGAAACTAATTAGAAACAACTTAGGAAACTAACTAGATAATAAGGAACTTCCAAAACAGTCGAAATCGGACAGAATCTCGAAGCTGGATCGATCCAAGGTATATCTGGATTGATCCAAACATAAAAACTCGGAATCACCGTTGAAGCTGGATCGATCCAACATAGACCTAGATCGATCTAATTTAATAAAATCCCCAAGACAGAATGCATGTTATCGATGGATCGATCCACCATAACCCCTGGATCGATCTAACATTGTTGGATCGATCCAATCTAAGCCTGGATCGATCCAAGTGCAGAAACTCTTGTTCTCTCCTTCTTTGCTTGCTTTTTGCCAATTTGTTCCATAAATCGATCCGCTATTTGATCTACATCAGTCTCCTCCACTTGAGAAAAACTCAACCTCGAGTTCAAGTTCGGATATAATGGCGCTTCCTCATGATTTTCATACAAATCCGAAACATTGAAGGACTTTGAAATCTTCATATCCTCGGGCAAATCAATGACATAAGCATTGTCGTTCAGCTTCTTAAGAACCTTGTAAGGACCATATTTCTTCGGTTTAAGCTTAGCATATGTACCTACAGGAAATCTTTCACGGCGCAAGAACACCATCACCAAATCCCCTTCATTGAATATCTTCGTTCTCCTATGCTTGTCAACACTAGCTTTTATCTTGGCATTGTTTTCCTCCAATTTCTTCTTTACCTCCTCTTGTACTTTTTGAGCTTGTCTAACCATAACTTCAGCGGGTATGCTCACACCTGGACCCTTAGGTAGTTTCACCAAATCAACCGCATGCCTTGGTGGAGTCACATATACAAGAGAAAAAGGTGATCTCCCAATAGAACTATGGACGACACTATTATAAGCAAATTCACATTGCGGTAGAGCATAATCCCATTGCTTAGGCCTATCTCCACAAACACAACGAATTAAGTTCCCCAAAGTTCTATTAGTTACCTCCGTTTGTCCATCCGTTTGAGGATGTGCCGTGGTGCTCCGATTGAGAGAAGTGTCAAACATCCTCCACAAAGTAATCCAAAAATGGCTTAGGAATTTGATGTCTCGATCGAAAGTGATAGACGTGGGTACTCCATGCAAACGAACTACTTCTCTAAAGAACAACTTGGCTATGTGAGAAGCATCCGAAGTCTTCCTGCATGGAATAAAATGGGCCATCTTGGAAAAACGATCCACTACTACGAAAACAGAATCTACCCCGCGTTGAGTACGAGGTAGCCCCAACACAAAATCCATAGAAAGATCCACCCAAATAGTGTCAGGTACGGGTAATGGCATGTGAAGACCTGTATTTTGTGATTGCCCCTTGGATGATTGGCAAATATAACACTTCCTCACAAAATTACCAACATCCTTCCTCAGTTGAGGCCAAAAGTAACGCTCCACTAATGTAGCAAAAGTCTTGTCCCTCCCTAGGTGACCACTCAATCCTCCACCATGTAGGTCTCGGATAAGCTTCTCACGTAATGAAGATTGAGGGATACACAAGTTATTTCCTTTAAACAAAAACCCATCTTTTAGCAAATAGTCACTCACCGGTTGGTTGGCGACGCATTTAGCCCAAACTTCTTTGAAGTCCCCATCCTCTTCATAGAGCTCTTTCAATAACTCAAAACCCACAATTTCTTGAGTCAAAGTAACAAGTAAGCTCACACGCCAACTCAAGGCATCCGCAACTCGATTTTGAACCCCGGACTTGTGTTGGATGTTGAAAGTAAACTTTTGCAAGAAAGCTGCCCACCTCATGTGCATTCCATCCAACTTCTTTTGGCTATTGACGAACTTCAAAGCTTGATGATTAGTGTAAAGGACAAACTCCCTTTGGATTAAGTAGTGCTCCCAATGCTTCAAGGCTCTAAATACTGCGTAGAACTCTTGATCATAGGTGCTCCACTTTTGACGGGATTCACTTAGTTTCTCACTAAAAATGCCACCGGACGCTTCTCTTGCGACAAAATAGCCCCAATTCCTACTCCACTAGCATCACATTCTACTTCAAAGACCTTCTCAAAGCTTGGTAAGGCTAAAACAGGAGCTGTACACAATTTCTCTTTAATCATGACGAAGCTCTTTTCTGCTTCATCACCCCAAAAGAAACGACCTTCTTCAAGCACTCCGTGATTGGTGCTACTATGGTGCTGAAATTTCTGATAAAACGGCGGTAGAAAGTGGCTAACCCATGGAAACTTCTCACTTCGGTGACGGTTTTGGGTGTAGACCATTCTCGAATTGCACGCACCTTCTCTTCATCAACATGAATGCCACTCGCACTCACCACATAACCCAAGAATAACAATTTGTTGGACATAAAACTACACTTCTTGAGGTTAATAAACAATTGGCTGTCCTTTAAGGCAACCAAGACTTCCCGCAAATGCTCCATATGTTCCTCTTTCGTCTTGGAATAGATAAGAATGTCGTCAAAATAAACAACAACGAATTTACCAACGAAAGTTTTAAGTACCTGATTCATCACCCGCATAAATGTACTTGGAGCATTGGATAATCCGAACGGCATGACCAACCATTCATACAACCCATCTTTGCTTTTGAAGGCGGTCTTCCACTCATCTCCGGATCAAACTCGAATTTGGTGGTAGCCACTGCGCAAATCGATCTTAGAGAACAGCTTCGAGCCATCTAACATATCAAGCATATCATCCAAACGCGAAATAGGGAACCGATACTTGATAGTTATTTTATTGATCGCACGACTGTCCACACACATACGCCAACTTCCATCTTTCTTAGGCGTTAGTAAAGCGGGGACTGCACACGGGCTCATGGATTCCCGTATAAAACCCTTTTGTAGTAACTCCTCTATCTTCTCTTTCAAAATCTCACTCTCCTTGGGACTCATCCGATAGTGTGGCAAGTTAGGCAAACTTGCTCTAGGCATCAAGTCGATGTGATGTTGTATATCCCGCATAGGAGGCAAGTGGTTGGGCAAGTCATCGGCGGTGAGCTCTTTGAATTCTTCTAACAACGGTCGTAGTTGGTTAGGAACCACTACTTCGATTACCCCTTTGTCCTCTACCACAAGTGATTTCACCACCATAGCATATATTCCTTGGGTCTCTTTAGGGTCAGAGACGAAATCAGCTTCGGACCTGACCAATGTTAGAAAAGACTGACCTTCCACTCGAGAAGGTGGAGTTACACGTTGCTTTACAGGAACCATAACAATTTTATGAGAATCCCAAATAAAAACATAGGTATTATCCCTCCCCTTATATGTAACATCTACATCAAATTGCCAAGGTCTACCCAACAGTATATGACCAGCATCCATATCAATTACATCACAAGTAACAGTAGATTTATAATATTTACCGATAGAAATAGGGACATAACAAATTTCAGTTACCTGTGTCGTAGGTCCCTTTTTGATCCATCCAATTGAGTAAGGACTTAGGTGTTGTTCCGTTGGTAGTTGTAGGTGATCAACTAGCCTCCTCGCCACAAAATTCTCGCAGCTACCAGTGTCGATAATCAAATCGCACACCCTTTTATTGATTGTGCAATGAGAACGGAAGATGTTGTGCCTTTGACTATTGTCCTCCTGTTTGGGTGCAAACAATACCCGCTGTACCACACAATTAACCCTCTCGCCTTCTTCTTCGGCGTATTCGGCTTCTTCATAACCTTCATCGTCTTCGGGGTTTTCTTCCTCTTCACACGCTTTAGCATCCTCAATCAAGTTAACGGGTTTCCGTTCCGGGCATACGTTGGAGTGATGTCCCGGTTTCCCGCACCTAAAACACTTCCCAACCGATGGTCTAGCGTAGGGATTAGGGTTCTTTGATGTGCTACCCGTTGCAGCCGCGGTAGCTTTCGTGGACTCCAATTGTCCCTTTGTTGGATTGGAAGGTTGTGAGGCTTTTCCTTTATCGATTAGCTGTGATGGTGTCTCCACGGTGTTCCTACGGTACCCCGAAAAAGGTTGGCGGCTCTTCTCCATAGTTTCAGCCCGTAGAGCCATCCCTTGAGCTTCTTCAACTATCCATAATACTTGCATCCCGATTTTATCTCGGATTGATGGTTTGAGACCATGTAAATATTGGGAAACTTGTTGGTGGTTAGATTCGTTCAAATTGTTACGGACAGTTAATCTCGAAAACTCATTGTTGTAATCGAAAACTGACCTTGTACCTTGAATGCAATTTTGATACAAGTGAAATAGGTACTGCTCATAATCCATGGGAAGAAATCGATCCCTCAACAAGGGCTTCATTCGACGCCACGTTCGCACAGGACCCTTCCCTTGCCTACGCCTTGTCTTTTGTAATTGATCCCACCAAGTTGCAGCGCTTCCCTTTAGCTTGTAGGCCACAATACGCACCAGCTTGTCTTCTTCAATACCCATTGAGTCAGCGAATTGCTCTACTTCGGAGAGCCAATCTAGAAATTCTTCGACTTGGAGATTCCCATTGAAGTTAGGAATGTTCGCTCTCATTCGATAATCTTTGAAGTCCCGTTGTTGACGTGCCGGTCGTGGCGGGTACTCTTCCTCCTCTTCGGATTCTCCTTCACTATCTGGATGATAGTAACCAGGACACCTTGCGGCGTTTCGATTGATGGGCTGGCCTCCGGCAACTCCTTCGGCGCGTCTCCCCTCAACTTGCCTATGGTTGGTATTGACGTTCAACGCAGCTAGCATGTCGCGAATCTCTTTCAACGTTTGAGAGTGCTCCTGTGAAATACGTTGCTGTTCTGTCATAGCCGTGCATAGGTCTTCCACCCTTTGATCAACGTCAAGAGGGCGTCTAACTCCATCCCCATGATTTGCCATCGAGCTTGGCAAACCTCGCTCTGATACCAATTGATGCGGTGGAACTTATAAACAAGGGAATCGTCTACGCAAATCCTTGAACTCCTTGAAGAACACAAGGAAAAAGAGAAAACGATCTCAAGCAATCTTATAAAATATATTCAAAAGTTATCTGACCCTTAGGTCTACAGCCCTATTTATAACAAACTACTCATTTTGAAATAAGAAACATAAACATAAGGAAACTTTAATAATAAAGAAACTAATTAGAAACAACTTAGGAAACTAACTAGATAATAAGGAACTTCCAAAACAGTCGAAATCGGACAGAATCTCGAAGATGGATCGATCCAAGGTAGATCTGGATATATCCAAACATAAAAACTCGGAATCACCGTTGAAGCTGGATCGATCCAACATAGACCTAGATCGATCTAATTTAATAAAATCCCCAAGACAGAATGCATGTTATCGATGGATCGATCCACCATAACCCTCGGATCGATCTAACATTGCTGGATCGATCCAATCTAAGCCTGGATCGATCTAAGTGCAGAAACTCTTGTTCTCTCCTTCTTTGCTTGCTTTTTGCCAATTTGTTCCATAAATCGATCCGCCATTTGATCTACATCATATAACTTCTTCTTTACGGCCGAAATTCCTTTCCCTCAAACTTAGTTTAAACTATTTCTAGTATGGCCGACAATCCACTTGGTCGATTTCTTCAGGGTGGCCGACGATCTATTTGGCCGATTTATATAAATTTTCCTTACGGCCGAAATCCCTTTCCCTCAAACTCAGCCAAAACTATTTTCTTTATATTTCGGTCAAAAACCGATGGCCGATTTTTGGTGTGCCAACATATATATATATATATATATATATATATATATATATATATATATATATATATATATATATATATATATATATATTTCAAAAAAATTGTTTCAAAAGTCTCTCTCAAATAATGTGGCAGATGATTTAACCCTTATTTTTTTTAGTGAATTTTCTCCCCATAATAAATGAAAAACTATGATTTTTTAATTTATATTGTATTTTCATTGCAGATGATTTTTTAATTTATGTCACATACTTATCTAGCTATAAGTACACCTTTACATTGCATTTTTTGTCTAATTAAAAATTATATTTATTTATTTATTTTAAGTTTTTAACCTATGATTTTTTTTTAATTTATATTGTATTTTCATTGTCTGGATTAATATTCCCTGAACAACATGGTAGCTAATGCGTATTTTGTGTTCTAGATAGATTTAACCACACGTTGGATAGGGATGAAGTTGAATTAAAAAAGAAAAGAAGTCCTCCACCCCTATTATTTTGGTACGTGACATGAAAATAGAAACAAGATATTCGCAGTAAAAAAAAAAAAAAAACGTATTTATAGAAGAGCTAGAAATAATCCATTAAGGACTTTTCTTTAAATTAAAATAAGGAATGCTTACCTTCAGGATATGTATTTTGAAAAACCGACTGTTGGATTAGATAATTTTCTTATGTATGCCATTTTTGCCAAAAATCAGAGTTATCCAATGGTCGGTTTTCAAAATACGGACTGTTAAATAATTGTTACAGCATCCAATGGCGAACTGTATTTTAAAAATCGATTATCACATCATTATCATTTTAAGATATCCAATCCAATGATGGACTTTTAAGTACCAGTCCTTAATGGATGATAAGTACCGGTCCTTAATGGATGATTTTTATTTATAGAAAACTATTCATCTATATAGAGTCTTTTTCTTATGAGGGCATATGTGATTAGGTGAGGACTTGGCTTTTTAGCCAATGTAGGATAGATATTTTGAAAAATCGGCCATTGGATTGAATATTCATCCTATGTATGACATGCACGCAAAAAATCACCGTCATCTAATATATGGTTTCTAAAATAGACTATAAAAAACTATGATAGTATCTAATGGTCACATTTTTTCAGTCTATATTTTAGAAACTGACGTTTGGCATGCATGACATACATTGGGAGAATATCTAATCCAACCGTCGATTTTCTAAAATATTCATCTTACATTGACTAAAAAGCTAAGTCCTCATATAAATAAATTCGCATAAGAAAAATTAATAGCTATATATATATATATATATATATATATATACAGAGTTGATGAGCCACGGTCGGCCGTGCCTTGACAATATGCGGTTAATAGCATTTGACCGTTAGATCAAATACACGGTCAAGATTAAAACGGAAAATTTGTAGCCATTCAAGGCACGCATTAAATGCGTGGCAGACAAAGCTGAAAATGGCAGGCATTAGTCAAATGCACACGACACCTTTGTCTCCTAATAAACCGCTGTTAGAAACAGCGGTTTTAGAATTAAGGTTGCCTCAGTACCATGACTGTGGCCTTATGTTTCTGTTGCTCACTATTGTATCTGGTGCCACCTGCGTGCTAACTTCTCCTGGTGCATTTATTAGCCGGCCGAGGCTATGGCTAGAGCTTATTATAGAGTTCAAGGGGACTTGCACCACTGTTCCATCTTTCACATTGCTGCTTGTTCTTAAACGAGGTGGGGTCGATAAAGGAACTTTACCCATTAATCTATGGAGTATGAATAATCTAATTATCATTAATGAGCTAATTTACAAAGAGTCGGTTGATGAATTTGTCAGTGAATTTATCCATTTTGGGTTAAACCCATTATGTATTTCTCCATCTTATGGTATAGCAGAGAACTGCACATTTGTTTCGACAGCATGGAGAAGTAATAGCAATGATTCTGCTTCCAGTACTTTTCCAAATATTCCATCTTATAACAAGCTCTTACCAAGTGCAAGGCTCGTTTCTTCTAGAAGCAGAGATGAAGATGAAGATATTGAAATTATTGCCGTGAATGAAGAAACACAGGAGCCTGTTGAGGATGGGATAGAAGGAGTGGTCTGGGTTTCGTCTCCAAGCAATGCCTCCGGTTACCTCAACCACCCTTCTTTAACTCGGGAAGTATTTTACAGTCGACTCAGTAACAAGCTGAGTCGATGTTTCATTCGAATAGGGGACAGAGGAATTATTAAAGGAGAAGAAAGATATCTCTATGTCACTGGCCGATGTTAAGATATTATCACACTTGAAAATTCTCAAGAAATTATTCATCCTCATTACATAGAAACTGCAGCTTATAACAAGTTCCCACAGTTTCTAAGTGGAGGTTGCATTGCTGCATTCGAATTATCTTCAAGAACAGTAGCTCTTGTTGGTGAGTTACAGAGAAATGAAACAGAGATAAGGGTTTTGAAGAGAATTTGTGAAGGAAATAGAGATGTTGTTAATAAGGAAGTGAACGTTGAAGTTGGGTTAATGGTGGTTCTTGTAAATAGTGGAAATGTTCCAAAAACTACTTCTGGTAAGATACAGAGATGGGAAGCTAATGATAAGCTTGTGAGAGGTAAAATTGAGTGTACTAATGGAGATGCATTACGGGAACTTTTCACAGGCACCGGTGCTGGAAACAGTGATTCATGCAAGGAAGGGGAAATGAGGAGGAGAAGAGGGAAGAAGAGTGATGCTGGAAACAATGATTCATGCAAGGAAGGGGAAAGGAGAAGGAGAAGAGGGAAGAAGAGTGATAAATGAAGAGAGAGAAGAAAGGTGCCATGTATATTTGATGGAAACAGTCTTCATTTGACTAATGCCTGCTATTTTCAGCTTTGTCTGCCACGCATTTAATGCGTGCCTTGAATGGCTACCATTTTACCATTTTAATCTTGGCCGTGTATTTGATTTAACGGTCAAATGCTATTAACCGCATATTGTTAAGGCATGTCCGACTGTGCCTCATCAACTCTGTATATAATTGTTGGGAGCGGAAATCCAATGAACAAGTGATAGTGCGTATAAATTGAACAAAAAAATAAAATAAAATCCGAATCATCTATAAGAAAAGGATGAATCCATACCTTGAGATCTGTCTGGATTGATCTCAAAAATCACGAACTGTAGAACACTGCTCAATCCCTTCAAGCTTTCTACCGAATTCCCCAATGCCAGAACGTGAAGAGAGAGTGACGCTCTATGTGCTCTCTTTGATGGACGGCTGCCTCTAGGGTTTAGAGAAAATATTTCGTCTTAACCTAGTGGCTGCCCAACATGGCATATATATAGGCTACGGTAGGGACCCAAAGGCAAATAAGTTTCGGGCTCCTAATGTAAATATTAAAACCTATTTACATTAATTATAATTCATTCAACTAAAGAATTATAATTGCACTCCCTAGTTTATTCGAAATTAAATTTCGAGCTCTTTGTTATTAAATACTTATTAATCTCCCCACGTTAAGATTACAGATACACGTTGATTAAATTAAATAATTGACAATATTATTTAATCAACATCTATTAATCTCCTTGAGACCTTCCATTTAACTTATTTGATATGTCGGATACAAAATCCACCTGCAGCGTTTGACATAATCAAAACTTATAAGTATCCTTAAGGTGGTATAATCAATCCCTATACCAGGACGTGGATTCCGTCAATAATTAATATTCACTATACAATTAATGCAGTTATCCAACTCATCGAGATTATTGACCTAAAAAGATCTCACTCTTTATGAATCAAAATAACTAACAATAAATGCATGTGTTTATTAAATATTTCGAGATTAAGGTATAAGTATTCATAATAACCTTGAAGTATTAATTATTTTATGTGTCAGTATAAAATAATTACTCCAAAACGGTCCCGTTCAATACACACAAGTGTACTAGTACAAGAAGTTGGAACTAAACCATTCCCCGTAGTCAAGACAGATCTACTGAAATCGTGTGCTACAATCTTACCGATGGTGTGCCCAATTCCATATCAGATTGTGAACAATAAGCTTATATTCTACAAGAACTGATGATCTGATTTTCTATGTGTAAGCCGAACTCTACACACTAGATCATTTACTATGTAGAATAAAAGACACACATGCATAATATTAGAAGATAATATAACACAAACATAGCTCATACAGATTCTCATTTAAAATGTAATATCAGAATTCATTAATAAATAAATAGCAAAGTCTATTACATAAAAGCATGGCTTTTAGTATATATCCCCAACAATCTCCTACTTAGACTCAAAGCCATGATGCCACACAACTCGCTCTCATTCCTTGTACATGTCTATCAAAAGTCTTAGCTGGTAAGCTCTTTGTAAAAGGATGTGCGAGGTTGTCTGCTGATGCTATCTTGGTCACCACTATATCTCCTATTTGCACAATATCTCTAATCAGATGATACTTGCGCTCAATGTGTTTTCCCTTCTTATGGGTCCTAGGTTCCTTTGAGTTAGCAACTACTCCACTATTATCACAGTAAAGTGTAATAGCCAATTGCATTGAATATATATTTCTGTTCTAAGGATAAACGGACACTATCTTTTGCTAATTTTGTGACTGATTCAATATTTCATGTACGTTTCTTTAAAATGTATTAAGTTGGATGATATCTTATTCTTTTTAGTTGGACATGATAGTTTTTGAAATTTACCGAAGATCGATCAATCATTTTTAGCTAGTAATATACAAACATATATATAGATAACATAATCCTCTTGTTCGATCCTGTCTTCACAACATATTTTCTTCTAGATTTCTAGTTGTTCTTCAGATGTAAGCCTTGTTAGTTTACACTTCATTTACTTGCTGAAGTTTGGTTGTTACGTACTTATGATGCATTAGGTAAGTTTCGATCTTTAATTGTATCTATCTATACTCTGAAATATTTCATCAAGGACGAACAAAACGTGGCAAAAAACATTTCTTTGAAGGACGACTCCTATTTGGAACTTATGGCCAAATTCTCCTTACACTTTAAGAAGCTTAAATTTGAAAATTGAAGTTCTTATCAAGATTTGAGTGCATCAATAATCTCTCTGTCATCGTATATTTCTGAATAGTTTTGGCATTCTGTCATTATATATGATACTCCCTCCGTCCCGCAAAGATAGGCCTCTTTCTCAATGCGCGCATATTAAGAAAACTCATTATGAATGGATTTGTCATCCTTTTACCTTAACTATTTCCAAAACTACCTTTCTTGGACTTTGGGATTGGGTAAAGTTAAAGAAGAATAAGGGTATTATAGTAAAATTAAAAAAAGAATAAAGGGTAGTATGGAAAAGTTGAAAAAAATATACTTTGACTTTTCAAAGTGGCCTATTATTTTGGGACAGCCAAAAAAGGAAAGATGGCCTATCTTTGTGGGACGGAGGGAGTAATATATAAATTATTGTATCTCAACAGCTTTTGCATCCTTGGGATGTTTTCCTTTTCCACATTTCTTTATGACATTTTCTGTTACATTCATCTTTGATTACCCATCTTATGTGGACTAACCATCTTTATGATCTTTAAAAAAAAAAAAAAAAGTACTTTTATTGTTGTGAACCATCATTATTTTACGTTAAGGTGGGTGAAATAGTATTACTCTTGCATAAAATTTTTGAAGTCACTTGTGAACATTGGTGGCGGATGGTTGGTATTGGTGATTAAAGTGTTTGGACAATTGTGGTTGAGTGATTATTGATGCAAAAGTGCAACGAGGGCTTGAGATGATCGAAGTGCCATTTGATCGTAATGTTACGAATGCTGACCAACCAAAATTAACAAATTTGTCCATAATCACCATTAAACAAGTTCCATTTGGAGGACTATCAATTCGAAATTAAGGGTGAGTTCTTTCCAACTGGAGGACTATGATGCGGATTCCTATGGCCGATGCCGTATAAATTCTTTTAAATCTCAAATTAGTGGTATTTTTAATCTTATTTCAAGGTCCTAAAAGTATGTTTAATTTTAGTAATTAGTTGGTATTAAAGGGACGATCTTCTTAGTTTTCTTACCCCTTCTAATTATTTGGAACTAGGAGATCCGATGATGTTTAGCTTTTGGGAAGGTACCTATGGCTAGAGGGTTTGTTCCATGCTATGTCTATTTAAGTCTAATTTGGCCTTTGGTTTTGAGAAAAATGATTTCTTCTTATCTTTCTCTTTATCTCTTTGGTGGATTCCATTGAGGGGTGAGCATACCCATATATACTCTGTATATATCCCTTTTATGTGAGTTCCTTAAAGCATCTCCAACAACAGTAGGCAAATGAACATCTTAGTCAAAATGCCTAGCCAAACCGAAAAAATGGCACTCCAATGGGCTAGGCAATGCTAGTCATTTTGGGTTTTGGCTAACTCCCAAACGGCGAGCAAAATCCAAAAAAGAGAGTGGATATGCATTTTTTCTATCTCACCGGCCAGTTCCCCCAAAATGCTTCTCTTTAAAGTATACTCTGAAATAAAAAAAAAGTAATAAAATATTTTGCCTCGCCAAAATGGCTAGTATGGTTGGGGATCGAGCACATAGCATTTTGGTTGGCTAAAGTAGGAAAAAAAAAAAAAGAAATACTATTTGACCATTTTGGCTAATCAAAATAGCAAGTCATGATTAGAGATGCTCTAAGGTAGCAAGTCTTAAAATTAATCCTATTTCTTTTCATTTGATTTTCGATCATATTCGGTTCATTTTCACTTATTTTATCCCCACTTTATTTATTTATTTTGCATCAGAAATTAATTATGTATATTCTAGCTAGTTTTGTGTCATACCAAATGAAAGTTTGGCATAAAATAAAACTATAAATCAATTCTATTTTAATTTTGAACATGCCTAACAGAATGTTGCTATTTCCGAGCTGAGATCCAAACAAATTAAGGCGAATATAATGAGGAAAAAACCTAACTTATAGACCATTTCCAATGAAATAAAGAAAAGAAATAAAGAAAATTTAAAGAAATTAGCTAGATGTAACTTATTACATTATTATTTTAATTCATACAAAGATCTAGCACTCTGATATATATGAACAAATTAACATAAAATCAAGATAACAATAATAATAATGATGATTTTGATTAAGCTAGTAATTGAAACCATAATTCATAAACAATGTAAAAGGAAATTAACACCAACTATTCACTAGTTCAAGTTTAATTTCTTGCGAAAAATCAATGCATATATTGCATGCACTATATATATATGTCATGTGATAAAATATTTTTCTGTGTTTTTGCTATCATTTTCCTTTGATTTATTAAGAATCATTCACTAATCCCAAATAATCCTTCAACTCACAAGGAAAACAAGGGTAACGCCTCCATGAATTCCCATGCAACTTGAAGATCTTCACCACCTTATCTTTCATCGATGATCGGCCGCTGAAATGTAATAATGCCACTAGCTTCTTAACCGATCCACAAACCAGCATTTCCTCTAAAACCCTTTCAGTTGGATGAAAACTACATACCAACCACAAGATCTTCACCCCAAGCTTAGTTGCCGTATTAGATACATGTAAAATTTTTTTTGTGACAGCTGCAATCCCCAATCCATGCTCCACCAAGGCCAATCTACCCTCGGCACATTCACACATTAATTTGATCAGCAGCAACATTTTCTCGCATTTTGATCCGTTCGAGTCTGGTAAAAGCTCAATAAGAATACAAACTGCACCCGCTTCAATCGCCTTTAATCGGCTTTTCTTGGAAGCACCCAATATTTCTATTACAAGTTCCAAGGCACGAGAACTTACCTTGGTACAAATTTCATCAGATACTAACTCTAACAATGACTTGAAAAGATCAATACCTTGATCTTGTATAACAAAGTTCCAATCATAATCAGTCTTTGCTATTTTCTGAAATATTGTAACACTATACAATCTGGCTTCTGCACTTCCTCTTTGAAGCATTATTGCCATGGACTTCATGGATTCTTGCGTAGACAATAATTGAATCGTTTCGACGTCTTCAGAAAATGAGAGTTGGTGTAAAACACCTAGAGCTTCTTCACAAGCTCTGAAAGTAATAAAATCTGAGCTCTCAATGACAACTTGGACAATTATTCGAATAAGGACTTCTACCCCTTTGGATCTTATGAAATCGGCTTTAATTACATCATTGCCTGTATCAATAATGGATCGGAGTTTCTTGAGTGAACTTACCTTGAATGGTGTTGATTCAACGGTGTTGAGTAGAGACACCAACTCATCGTGCTTTGTTGAATTAAGAGGCGGCTGCAGCGATGGAGATTGAGATTCCAAATTTTGCCATGCAAGTATGAGGCGCTTGAGGGTGTGGTTTGGGGTGATAATATCATAACTATTCTCGATGATCTGCATGGTTGCAGGGCATGTTTTCTTCTTGTAGGTGAAGAGCCATTTTTCGATATTCTTGCGCTCATAGGTGACGCCAGTTGAGATTGTTACAGGGTCTTCCATTGGCTCCATGGAAATGGGGCATCTGAAATCTACAGGAAAATCCATGGTTGGGTCTGCAGGTTTCCTCTCTATTTCCATTGCATATATCTACATATATATAAATAGAGAGAGAGAGAGAGAGAGAGAGAGAGGGAGGAAAGTCCAAAGATAGAAAAAATCAAAGTCAAAACTCAATTGATAAATGCTTTTGCAAGCTGTTTAAAAGATGGAATCCCACAAGAAACCTTTGAAAATTATTATTATATTTATTTTTAATATTGAAATTACACACTTGCCTCCAAGCTTTCTGTTATAGTTTTCATTACCCCTGTGTTAGGAAAACTTTTCATTTATTTCCCAACATTTTAAATTTAATTCAATCACATCCCTAGCACATAGCAAGATGCAAATAGAGCATTCAATGGATCCTCAATGGCATTGTCTAGCTTGGATGAGGCACAGGCTTGCGAGGAGCCAGCAGTCGGACAATTTCGATCTACCAGTTGTTCTAAGTTTTTGAAAAAAATAACCCATTTAAAAAAAAAAAAATTCTCTAAAATGACTGAGTTTGATCCAGTCAAACGTCACAGGGACAAGTGGATTCATTTGGGCAATTTAGAGAATTTCCACAGGGCTACAACTCGGCTTTTCTTTGTAATTGTTTGTATTACTCTATTCTTTTCTTTCTTATTTTTTATTTTAGGAAATGTGTTTAGGGGTTGAATTTACATCTTTCTATGAGATTTTTTTGTTCATTTTGTTTTACTATTTTTTCTTTTGTACAGGCTAACTTGAAGGTTGTACATAAGTTTTGGCATGATTCTTGGCTGCAGCTCAACAAGCCAATGTGAAAAAATAAAAAAATAAAAACTCATGAAGTTTGATCTTTTTTATTTTTTATTTTCGTTTGCCCGGCCTAACTATAAAAGCCTACCCTAACTATAAAAATCTACCCTAGCTTAGCTTGGTCGTATCCCAATTCCTTTAATATTAATAAATGGGTAATGAAATACTTGTATAAACTCAAAATTTGAGAACCCTAGCTCTCCTCGTGAAGGTGATCGAGAATATATGTCACTACCCTGATCATATATGTATCAAGGTTAATCAACTAATTAATACCATGAAAAATTTATGAAGATAATTTCAATACTAGCTATAGGGTTGGTAAATGAAAATATAGAAATAATAGGGTATTATATAGGAGAAATTACAGTTTCATCCCTTTAACTATCACCCATTTCCACTCTGCTCCCCTACAATTTTAATTTAAATACATTGACTCCCTATAGAGTTCATAATTTGTCGGTTTTTTCATTCTTTTATTATGTACTCAGTTGTTTGACGAAAAATGGTATTAGACTTGTCATTTTTACATGTGATATATATCTTGGACTACGTACTGATGGAGGGATGCAATGTAATAATCGATGATAGTTGATAGGGTCAAAATTTAATTTTCTCAATTATAGATATATATATCTAGGAATACATCATAATGGAGGGACAAAATTTAAGAAACCAACAATTTAGCCGACCGTTTGGGGTTTGACTTTTAAAAAAAAGTAGAGCGCTATTGTAAAGGGACAGATAGATCTTAAGTTACGCAAGGCATTTGCATGTTATTTTCAAATTTAATTTGAGTTCTTAAATTGCTGTTTCAACGTATTCCTTCTGCAATCTATTCAAACCTTACATAACGCCCACGATAACTGCGAGGCTTTTGCATGTTCTATTTTATCTGACGTCTTGGGGCTGTTGAGCGGCCTCGCTGACTCTCTCTCTCTCTCTCTCTCTCATGATTTTATTCATATTCATATTCATTAGCATACAATAATCTCGTACCATCGTATGCCAAACCCGCCATTCACACTAGTGCAACGTACCAATATAAATCTAATTTCTTCCAAAAAATAACTCATTACGCCATGAATGGTTGAACCGATCGACACCTTTAGGTTTTTGCCACTTGGCCTGGCATGGCTAGCGTCCTTAGGGCTGGCCTGTTTTTGAAAATTATAAAATTAGATCGAGTAATTAGCTAGGTCTATTCTCTTACTACTATTTTGTTTTTAAAAATCAATTTGAAAACAAAAATTATGTTTAGTTCATATTTTCTTTATAAAACTGAATAAATTTATAGAAAAAACGATGTCATTACAATTAATATGAGTGAAATCCGCCTTAATTATTGCTTAAAACAAAGCCATCAATTTGCTCAGTCCTTTTCAAGCTTAAAGTTGAATTGGCTTTCTTCTAAAATCGAATATATCCAATCGTACTACACTGAGTCTCAGAGTCTGCTCCATGCACGCACATTGATCAAGGACAAAGTCATGGATGCACATTGATCAAGGACAAAGTCATGGATAAAATGGTTTAGAGACCGATTAATTTGGGAGTTCACAAATCTCATGGAATAAAACGGTTGCTTGTTAGCTTTTTACCAAGCAACGAGATGTCTGATGGAATTGTTAGAACCCGATTAATTTCCGTTCCCCACTACTCTATCCGGTGCGACTATAAAATCCCTGCACTACTAGTCCTTTTTTGGTGGATAGCTAACACAATTTGGCTAATCCGAAATGTCTAAGTTTACAGTTTATCTCTTTACCGTCATGCGATTAGTTGGTCTTACTATTTTTTGCTTTAGAAAGGGCAGGGAAAAGTCTCCAAGTTCAATTCAAATTAAAGGTCCAAATACTCTTGGAAAAAAAGAAAAGAAAAAACAGTACCCTTAAGGGTACGTCCATCACAAGCATGATCGGGCATCCGGTGCTGTTGGACCCAAGTACATACCATGATCGAGTGCCTACTGCTCCTAGATTAAAGCTTATTTTTTCTAAAAAAATAATAATTAAATTTATGGATTAAATGGATTATGGGACTAATTAAATGATCGACTTCTCACTAAAAAAACCAAACCTATAAATACATAGGTATGAATACATATTTATACATACTCGAACCCAAAATTTTTCATTTTAATCGTTGCCAAAAAAAATAAAAATCTCTCTTAAAAATGAAAATACGTATCTCACGGGGTGAATAAGTCATCAATTGAATTAAAGTATATTTCATATAATACGTGCATACATATATAAGATTGTATTGAATTAATCTTTTATTAATGAATGATTGATGAAAGCACGAAAGCGATAAGAGATATGAATTAAGTGGAAAAGAGCAAAGTCAGCGCCGCAGAGTGATTTGGTAGTGAGATCATGTGATTATGATTTCGAACTCAAAACCAAATTTTTTTATTACATAAATGATTCAGTCAACAAATGAATTGAAGGGTTGATCCAACTGATTAAGATAGATGTAATTGTCAGCAGCATTGTGCTAATCGCTGGTCAAATTAAACTTCTCATATATCTGCCAATTTTGCTTCAAATATATTTTATCAAATTATGTAAGGAATATGTCATCCATGTGAAACTCAAATCAGGTCAGAATAATAATAATAATAATAATAAAAATAATATATAATTGAGGTGACCAACGTGCCCAATATACAAGATATCTCCATGGAAACTTTCGCAAACCTTGCTGGCTCTCCTATCAAGAATCTTGAAACTTCCCATTTTTTTTTTTCAAGAGAAATGTTTATTGTTACATTGCTGTTCTAAAAATATATGTTCAAGAAAGCTCAATTATGGTGCGACATATGTCGATGGAGACCCTTTTACCTCCTAATTATCGCTATTAGAAACTCAAAAAAATTAGAAGAAAAGAAAAAACCTATTTTAGAAAGTCATTTATATATTTATCAATAATTTTATTCAACGTACCTCTTTTTTTAGTATCATTTTTCTTCCTTCCTCGGGTGTATGTCTAACTTGGGATATATATTTTGAGAATCTGACCCTTGGATTAAATGTTCCACTAATATGTATCATGCATGCAAAAAATCACATTGATCCATTAATTGTTGGTTTTTCACAATTTTGTGAAAAATTGTAAAACATAATGAAAAATTGTGAAAAACTGTTACAATTAATCTATTTTTTGAAAAACCGACCGTTGGATCAATATGATTTTTTGCATATATACACAATACGTATAGGCGGAACATCTAATCCAACGGTCAGTTTCTTAAAATACTTATCCCAAATTGGACATACGTCAAAGGAAGGAATTAAAAAAAGGAGGCCAAAAACGAAGGTTAAATGAAATTTTCCTTTATCTATGTGCAAATTTCATGGTTTCCCTTCTCTTTCTTAATTCTCTTGGAGCTCCAAACAGTCATAAAATTAGACCATGAAAATTGTGGTCATGCTATATATTAAGGTTCTGTCATGTAAAAAATTATTCAATAAACCAGTTATATATAATTTTAATTTCTAAACACATAACATTATCACGTCATCACGTGAGATAGTGTCATGGGTGGTAAATTACCGAGTCTGAATCATATAATAGCTGTTGATTTTAATTTTTAAATATTTCTGCAACATGGTCTGACCTAAGTTGTCATGACCAATTGTGTACGTTGAGTGATTCTCTAAACACATCTATGGCCTTTGTTAGACAAGTATGCTCTATAAAATTTATCCTTTGTTTAATTAAGAAGGCAAAATTAATGAATCTTTTACAAATTATATGGTTTGAGAGGGAAGACAATGTTTTACAAGTATATATTCAATGACTTTCTTCTTTTATGTACGTTTCTGGTTCTGATTACGTCTATAGAGTAGACTATGTTTTTGCTTCTTTGCTTTGCTTTTTGTTTTTTTGTTTTATGTGTTTTTTAAATGGAGATTCTTTGCTTATAAGTTATAATTTAGAGTAAGTTATAGGTTTGTGCAGATTGGTAGGTGGGTTTTTCCATTGGTTGTTAAAGTTTTAGTTGTAAGGAGGGTTTACCCCCGAAAAAGTAATATATATAATGAAGTCATCTTCTATACCTTTCAAATCAGTACCACTACTGATTTGTTTTTCATAAATACTTATTTGCTTTTTTTAAACTTTGCAATACATAATTTCTTAAAAAAATTTTAAAAAAGTAAATAAGTACTTATAAAAACCAAATCCAAACGGTGCCTTAATTTTCTGTAAAGAGATTGCCTTCGAATTTATAAATAAGAACCATTTTATAGAGGTATAATTCATTATATATTGTCTTAATTCAATGTTCTCATTAATGTCAATCTACTAAGTAACAATACTAGTTCATTTATTTATGTTGTAGCTGTTTCTGAACTCAATTCATCCTATTCTCTTTATAGTGAACAATTGGTGGCAATGTCTTTACGATTATGCACAAGAATGGGAGCCTGCATGCACCCATCGTTATCAACATTGCAAGGATACATGATATATATTTTTCTTGTGTGTTACTACTAGCGAGATAGTTGCTCTTGATTGAAACAAATTTTATATGGTGGGATTGGCCCAAAAGTCTCTTTTAAAAAGATTTTACTTCCTCCAGTCTTTTCAAAATATCTTTCATTGCAAAAGCTTTTTTGGCATGAGTTGGACAAAAATACCATTTTTTTTTCCCAAACAACCTTTGATGCCACCTACACCTCCAATCCATAGTTCACTACGCTGGACCCCTAAGTTCACTATGCTGACCTCAAAGTTCACTATGCCGGAAATGGATTTCACTATGTTATTAAAAAAAAAAAATGAAATCATTAGGTGATTATTAGAGCTTCTACAATTTCTTCGATTTCTAGGTGAGAGAACTAGATTTGCCATCCTCCTCCTTTTTCTTCTTCTTCCAATCCTCCATATCACCGTCATGTGTGAAGATATAAGCATTGAATAGAGCATGCATCGATTTTCAATTTCATTGCGCCGGTTCATGTGAGATGCATTGGAAGCAAATGTCGATGTCGGTAGGAGAGAGGTTTGCAGGATTCGGTACCATCGTGGATTCGGTTCCACCATTTGAAACCTCAAACAAATCAACACTAGGGAGAAACAAATTAACTCAAATCAAAGCAAAAAACTTCGTAATCAATGCTTCCATGGTGGATAAGAGAAGCTCCGACGACTAAGAAGCTCTCTTCATCTTTGGTAATCATAGTGAGAAGCTTCTCGATCAATGCTTCTATAATGAGAACACGTGTCTCGGAGTCACTATGGTGAGAATGCGTATTTGTAGAAGAAAAATAGGCTATTGTAGCAAACCGGAAAGCTTGCTAGCGATAGAAGTCTCGACGAATGGCTATTCGAAATATGAGTAGATCGGCGATGGTTTTTACCGGATTTGATGTCGTATTCGATGGCTATTCACCATTTTCTTTCTCTGTCTATGAAAGTCTAATAGCATTTTTCACACTATCTCTCTCTTCGACTCTACAAAATGGAAAATGAAGAAGAGGAGGAGGAGGAGGAGACGCCAACGTCGTGATGAAAGTGGATGAAGATGAAGATAGAAGAAGAAAAGAAGAAAAAAGGGAAGGGCAATTCTGTCCCTAAATAAAATAGTTTTTTAAAAAATAGGACCTTAGCTCAGCAAACTTTTCATAAACAAGGCTTTTCAAAGAAAAAAAAAAACTTGGGAGGACTTTATTCAATGGGTTCTTAATGAACATCCTTAGATGTTCAGTGAAAGCCTACCAAACATCTCTAAATGTTCAAGGGGCTCCTACCGAACATCTATCTCATGATAATATTCAATGCGTATTTGAAATTTTGGTTGTTATGCTTTTATACACGTAGATGTTATTGGGATTTAGCATGATATATCATGTTTAGTTAAAACTCGTTGATTTTGGATCGACATATATATATCATGGAAGTATATGTACTTAAATTTGATGGATGGATTTAGAAATAGTGATGGATGGATTTAGAAATAGTGATCCTATAGTGGATTGAGGAATCATTGAGCTTAGTGCTTATGGTGTGGACGTAGGCGGAGTCCGAACCACGTTAAAATCATTGTGTTTGATTTCTCTCTCTCTCTCTTTCTCTCATTTCCAATTAAGTTATTTACTTGTTTATGGTTCTGCCAAATTTAATTGGAACATAATTTTTATTTGGTAATATTTGCTCAAAGTTTGCCAAAATCCTATTTACCCCCTCTAGGGTTATATACTTGGGACAACAATCTTCATTTTGATTA
>JAESVK010000170.1:338741-349324 GCA_017140935.1 Hamamelis virginiana
GTGTTTCTCTTATGACTCTCTCTCACCCACCCCTTCCTTTTTCCTCTGAATTAGTTAACAACATCTCAAGCTAATTGCATGTGTTGTACGTGTTGGCTTGGTCAGGGCCGGCCCTGGGTTTTGGGGGGCCTCAAGCAAGTTCCAAGAATGAGGCCCTTCTATATTTTGACATATAAAAAAAAAATTTGCATACCTTAGTTTTATTTTTTGGATAAGTAAGAATTTATTGATCCAAAGAGGCAACAAAACTCATAACAAAGAATACAACTCATAAGCCACAAAAACCTACGGAAAAACTGGCAGCACCTCCCCATAACAGGGAGCAAAAGCAGCCAGCGCACCTAAAAGAACAATAGGGAAACAAAAGAACCGTTCCAAAAATGGGGACAAAAGCAAAAACACAAAAGAACCGCCCCTAAACAGGGGACAAAAGCAAACAACCCAGCACACCAATACAAGGGTTTTCATTTGGCTAAAACCTACAACCATACTACAACAAGCAATTCACAAAAGGGTTTTCATTTGGCTCACCCAAAACCTCCTATCACCATTCACTAATACACTTATATTAAACAAATATCAAAATATTTACTCTATTAAAATGGATATAATTCAAATATATATGAAATAAAGAAAAAACATACAGTTAAATCCTTAAATAACAGCAACAGAAAAGAAATGCTAAATAGAAGAGAATACCTGTGTAAGCAAAAAGTAGCTAGCCAACATAATTTCCTCCATCCATAAACAAAACAGCATTATGGTCATCTTCTACTGTATTCAAAAAGAAAACAGAAAAAAAAAAAAACATTATATCGTGGAAATCCTAAAAATAAAATACTTATAAACAAAAAAATATTGTCATTTTATGTTATATAATTACCTGAAAATAAAAAGATCATAAAAATCTTACTCCTCTTGCATCCGCATTTGCACTCGCAAAGTTGTCAATTAATGTTTCATAGTCAATCTTTTTTGCCAAATCATTTTCAATGGATAACATAGCTAATCCATTCAACCTTTCTTGAGACATAGTTGACCGAAGGTAATTTTTAATCAATTTCAACTTTGAGAAGCTTCTTTCCCCTGATGCAACTGTAACTGGAATGGTCAATAATACCCTATAAGCAATCCAAGCATTTGGATAACAACAATCCAACTCCATTAAATGATTCAACACTTCAATTGGCCTTGTTATTTCTTGTGGGAGACCGTCTATCAAAAGTTTCAACTCTGTATATAAATCTCTCCCATCAATATCTTTATGCTGGCCATCTGTTAAAAACTCTTCAAGTTTGTTACATGAAGTAAGCAAACATTCATTTTCCAAGCTCTTCAACTTCTTCAAATCAAACAAAAACCCAAAAACTTCCTCATATAGTTGAAATTGTTTAAACCTATCCTTAAGTGAATTAATGCCCTGATCAACAACATATAGGAAGTAATTAACTCTAAATGATTCCTCCGCTGAATGTGCCACTTCTACATATGCATTCTCATCAAACTGTTTCTTCCTACGAATGGTACGCCTTTCACGGAAAACTGGCTCGATCTCAAGTGTATTCGCAACTTCTTTAGCTTCAATTAAGGCCTCCACAAATCCCTCCTCTCTATACTTTTCAAGATAGGAAAGTAGCTCTTTTTGTTTTTTTATAGCAACACCAATATTCATGTCCTCAGCTTGAAGAGCCTTACTAACACTGTTAACAGCAAACAACACATTGTGCCAAATAATCATAGCAACTAAGAACTCAAAATTCTCAAGTTCATTTGCTAAAGACTCAGCCTCATGCTTTGATTTGGGATCTTTTTCCATATCTGCCAACTCAAATAAAGCATCTCTTATTTGTGGAGCATAGTATCTTATTGGTTTAACACTCTCAACATGACTTTCCCACCGTGTTTGTGAAAGTGGCTTCACCGTGAGATTGTTCACATGGTTGGTGAACACTTTCCACCGCTTTGTAGAAGAAGAGAATAAGACATATATGCATTGCACAACTCCAAAAAATGATGTAGCTTTAGAACAAGACTTGGCCATGTCACAAAGAACAAGATTAAGACTATGACAACCACATGGAGTATAAAAAGCTCTAGAATTCAATTCTTTCACCTTTTTCTGTACACCTTTGTTTTTTCCCTTCATATTAGAGCCATTATCATATCCTTGCCCTCTTATATCACTAAAATTAAGTTTGAGATCTTCCAAAACTTCAACAAGCACATTAAAAAGTCCATACCCTGTTGTTTCATCAACAACCAAGAATTCTAAGAAAAACTCTTTCACTTGTATGGGATTTGTTGAAAGATCCAAACATCGAATCACAAGTGACATTTGTTCTTCATGACTTACATCTGGAGTACAATCAAGTATCACTGAAAAGTATTTTGCATTCATGATTTTTTCAAGAATTTTACTTTTTACCTCTTGGGCCATCAACTTTATTAGTTCATTTTGGATTTTATGACTAAGGTAGTGATAATGTATTTCCTTACTTTGGATACGCCGAATGTGCTCCCCCATTACAAGATCCCATTCACCAAGCTCTTCAATTATTTCTAAAAAAGTCCCATTCCTCACATCACCAATCTTCTCGTTGTCCCCCCGAAATGCCAAATTTTGAGAAGCAAGAACCCTTACAATGCCAAGAATCCTCCGCAAAACATTCCTCCAATGTTGTTTCTCCTTTTGTAAAGCTTCTTGCACGGCTGCATCTATTGTTTCGTTGCTTCCCAATCTCTTGCTTAGTTCAATCCATTTCCTCATGTTTACAAGGTGTTCATTACTACCTTCATGCATTCTAAGTCTCCCACGAATATTGTTCCAATCTTGCAATCCCTCATTAGCCAATAGAGTCGTGTTTTCTATCTTGAACAACTTACAACAAAAACAATAAACTCTATTGGTAATGGGGGAATACAACAACCAAGATCTTGCTCGCTTGTCTCCATTTGGCAATATTTGGAAATAATGGACCGAGGAGAAATGCCTTTTTTTTTTCATCTTTGGGATAATCCACGTTGCAATCCCTCATAGGGCCTCTTACAACTAAGAAATCTCTTAGTTTTGTATCAATATTATTCCAATTACTTGGATCAAAAATGTTTGAAGGCCCATATGATATATTGTCATCTTCATTAGCCTCATTCTCATTTCTTATTGCATTGTCACCCAATTCACCCCCATCTTCATTTTCCTCCACATTTGCATCATCACTCACATCCACATTTTCATCATCACTCACATCCACATTTTCTTCAATATTTGCATCATCACTCACATCCACATTTTCCTCCTCATTTGCTTCTCTCTGTCTAGGGTTAATCAAAAATTTTTCAAACGCACCTTCTTGAGACTTGAGAAAGACCTCTTTTTTTTTCTTTTCTACTCTCTTTTGATACCCGGACTGATATTTTCTTTTAGGAGGCATGGCTCCCTTCACCAATCCTAGAATAAAAATAAATCATTTTTAAAAAATTAGTATAGATTCACAATCATTTCACCAATCCTATAATAAGCGCGCAACGATATTATCTTCTTTCCTAATTATGCCTCCTTGTATGTCTTATTCATATAAACAAATAATAGTAAAGAATTTAATTATCATAAATGATTTCTCATTTTCTTGGCTAGTTGTGATTAATGTTCTTCAAGGGATATATAAGAAATGTAATACCATGAAAAAACCGATCCTTGAAAAATCAATTCCTAAAAATAAAAAACCACCTATTCCTAGTTTTTCAAGAATTAGCTAGAGCTAGAGGGATAGAGAATGGGACTAAAGATCTACATTTCTCGCTTTCACAAGAGAGATCGATCATGTTCAAGTTCATAAAAATGCATTAGTTTCCATTTGTTAATATTAGACAGAGCTTAGGGTAGGGATAGGGTTCTTTATATGTTTGGCTAAAAATAAAAGGTTTACTCTTCACAATATACGTACCAATCAGATCAAGAAAAAAAAAAAGGAAAAAAAAAAAATTAATTAAACTCAGCACAACACTAAGCTAGACAAATGGACTAATTAAATGGAACATGGAATCAATGTTAAATTTCAGCAACTGAAGAAATGTTAAAAAATTCACACAATCAGTCATTCAGTCTGATCAACTCACATTTGTCAAACCCATATTTTCCTTTGAACTCAATCATATATATATATATAATATTTGCCAACATGATCACCATTAAACATCAGAAAAAGGGAAAATCAGAAATTTAAACACCATTAAACATCACTACATCAGCTATTAGCTATAAGTCTATAACATCAGATCATCATTCTTAAAAATATTATGGTTTATTAACAATTAAACATCAGAAAAAGGGAAAATCAGAAATTTAAGGGTAAAAATTTACCTCAAAATAACAAATTCAGGTTCAAATGTTCAATCAGAGACTCGGAAATGTCTGGGGCCTGAGGGCAGTGAGATAGTGAGGGGCGATTTTGCCCTAATTAGAGAGATTTGAGGGGAGATTGAGAGAGAGAGAGTCTGAGTGTCTTGGGCTCTTGGCGTCGGCACTCCGTCAGTTCTCGTCTTCGAAGTTGGAAAGCAAATGAGAAATTGAGAATGCTGGGGCGGCGGCTGGGCGGGTGCCTGGACTACAAATCACAAATGTGAAGGGGCAATGCGAATTGGGAATTGGGAATTGGGAATGGGCAATGGGTTTTGACTTTTGAGGGATAACTTATCAGCAAATAGCAATGGGTTAATGGGTAGAATGGGCTGCGTGGGCGGTGGGCCTGTGGGAGCAAACTAATCTAAGGGGCTTTTTGTTTTTGAATTGGGAATGGCCAAATGGTCATCACTCATCAGTCATGGACTCATGGGCAATGGATTATAATAGCCTTATAGGAAGTAGGCTAAAAAATTTTGGGGCCCCTCAAATTTGGGGGCCTCAAACAAATTTTTGAGGCTGCAAACATGGAGGGCCGGCCCTGGGCTTGGTTCACATCAATAAAAGTACTATTCTTTGACCACCCTTGCATCACGTGATGAATGGTGAAAGAGGGATGAAATAATATTTTCTGCGGATACAAGCATAAGCTTTTTGAATTTTCATCCTACAGAATTTCTAAACACTTCGATCAACGTGGATTTAATTTCTCATTTCTCATACTTCAAAATTATGCAAATACGCTCTTTCATACACTTTTTACACACTAAATACATCTTACCGACTTACCGTTCTCGTTTCGAAGCAAAGAGAACAGCTGGTAGCCGTTCTCGTTCGTCAAGCAAAGAGAACAGCTACTATTTGTTTTCTTTGTTAGTCCGAAAAAAAAAAAAAAAAAAAAACGGTTATTAACCGTTCTCTTTTTTATTTTGTATTAAAAAAAAAATTAATTAATTTTTTTTGCAAAATTTTATGACAAGCTAGTAATTACACATTAAAACTTAAATCAAATATGCTAGAACCCAAATCAATACATTTGCATCAAATTATTTAAACATTACATTCAATCCCATGAAATAATTTTTTATTGTATACTGTTAAACCGTAGCTAGCTGTCTCATCCTTTACATATTCAACCTGCAAATATATATATATATATATATATATATATATATATATAAAAGAAATTATTTTAAAATGACAGTCATATAGTTATGATAATTCATATATCAAATAAGCTGAAAAACCGAACTATATATATACAGTCTAACAATATATTCTGTGTACTTAGTGTAGAAATATATATTCACTACGTACTTCATAATTTGAGACAAAAATCTTGGTGTGTTTTGCTTATTATTGCAATATTTCCTAAACTTTAAGTTGTGTACATAATACTTTATAGCACTTTGAATATAATGTTTTCTTATTAATTAATCAATAGTTCAAGATTCTATGTAATGAAAGAAAAATATTCAAATCCAATTAAGCCTCTATCCAACCCCCAAAAATTATATAAATTATAACGATCTCAACCTAACATGAACCAACATATTTACTTTAATAACGCTTTTACACAATTTGAAGAAATATATTGGGAAATGAAATGTTATATACCGTGGAAGCAAAAGAAATTAAATCCACTTGGGTTGCATCAAATGTGAATGTGTATTTGTACAACCCACATAAAAACCACCAATTCATGAATATTTGCAATAATTAACATGTTTTGGTAAGATAGAAATAAGCTAGGAAAAAAAATGACACGTATGTTTCCAAGTATTAGATAAATTAAATTTATTACCTCAATGGCGTATAGATGCAGCAATACCACAGAAATTTCGAAGAGAAAGCAGAGTGGTGAGTTCTTTACCTCTTTAATCTGAAAACCAAAGGTACTGGTGAGTTGTTCCCCCAATTTTTTTCTAAAACAAACATATTTTTAACAAAAAATAAATGCAGAAACCTAAATAAAAAAACATAGAAACCTGAATAAACAACCTCAATCCATCATTCGATGGAAATGGTGGTCTGTGAGCAGTGTGGCTAAGGTCTAGCAGTGCTTCGTAGCATATAAGGTTCGTCTTCAATGGTTCGCAGCAGAGAAAGCTTGGGTTGACCTGTACCTCATTCTTGGGATGGGCGGGGTTAGGGTTTGAGAGAGGGTTTGAGGAGATGGTTCGTGGAAGGATATGGAGGTACTGGCGTTCACGAATGGGAGGGGTTAGGGTGTGAGCTCCTGCACAATACAGAGAGAGAGAGGGTTCCGGCAGTAAGAGGAATCCGGTGAAGAGGGTTCCGACGATGAGAGGTGATGAAGAGGGTTCCGATAGAGGGCCTCCGCTTTGGTATGCAACAGAGATGAAGTGAGAAACTGTAGATCGAGTCCCGATCGAGTGGGGAGAGAGATTGAGATTGCTGATTGAGTAAGAGACGGCATCATAATCAATCGAGTGGGGAGAGACTGAGTGAAATTGAGTGGGGAGAGAGAGAGATCGATGAGTGAGGGGGGCGGGAAATGAATTGCGTAAGAGGGAATGAAGAGGTCCGCAAAATGAAAAAAAAAAAAACAAAACAAACAAAATGGTGTCGTATTTATATAAGAAATTTAATATGGATGATAAACAATGAAGGTTTAATGAAACCATCCTTAAAAATACTGCATATAAGGACCCTTGTAAAAATCGTCTCTTTTATATGTAAAAGAATTTAGTCACTTTTAATTTTTATTAAAAAAAAATTAATTTTACAACGAATTTAACCGTTAGATTTGATTCGATTCTTATAAATTTTATACCCATTAAAAATCACAGCGATCCAACGGTCAAATTCAGACAAAACTAACTATTAATACCCAGTAACATTTTGAATAATAAAAAATTAATAATTATTATAGTCGCATTTTTCAAGAACTGACCGTCGGATCACCATAATTTTTAGCAAGCATGAAAATCAAAATAAGTATTAAATCCAATGGTCACTTTTTTAGTATTAGTTTTGCAATTAGTCCCAAGCTGCAGGTACTTGATACAATTTTGCATCAGGTCTTATAAGAGATTCCCCATGTACCTGCTCATCCCAAAATATCTATCTTCCCCCTCTCTTCTTGAGTGCCATTAGATTAACATATAATGCATGGTCAAATCTTCTTACATATATCATTTATTATAGCTGTTTTCTCAAAATCCAACCGTTGGATCTACATGATTTTTTGCATGCTTGATGTGTATACTTGGACTATCTAATCCATCGGTCGGATTCTCAAATACTTCTTCCATACTAGAGTTTTTACAAAGAATGAGTAAGAACCTTAAGTAACCGCTAGTTAGGTTATTCAAATTTAAAAACACATTGATCCAACGGTCGGTTTTTTATAAAATAAACTATGAGGGTTTGTCAGTGATTTTTCATTATTGTTTACTCTCTTTTTTTTTTTTTCAAAATTGAAAATTCGACCATATATTCGATAAATGTTATTTTTTTTAATTCATGATAAGTATATGTGATTTAACATTAAATCCAACGGTCGGTTTCTCGAAATAGCTGTTCCAAGTTAGTCAGATAGATACACTAGGGAGGACAAAGAAACCGAGATCGAGGACAAAGGAAGGACTAGTGAAATTTTATTTATAAAAATAGGCAAATCATGATATCAGCGCTCGATCCATCCAACAATACCAACTGTGCTCCACACTAACAAAGTTGAAAAATAATTAATAAATTAAAGCATATAATTAATAATAACTGATTCAAAATGAAAAATAATTTAATGCAATTTGGAATATTGGTGGACCGATCGAATTAATAGTATCGAACTATATATTAGAGGATCAGATTAACGGATCAGATCAATTTTGATGGATCGGAATTCATATCGGATCGGCCAATTACAAAAGGTTAACGTTCAATTAATTAATTAACGTTCAAAATATTAAAATGAGGGTTGTTAATTGTACGATATTTATTTCTTATAGCTATGTGTTGCATATATTTTCCTATTAAAAATACTATATCACCTGACACTTTAATCCGAAATTAAAAACTACCATCATGTGTTCTGCTTTGAGTGGTGAGATATCTCATTTCAAATTGCTTCCACGACATGTCAGGGTAGTTTTTAATTTCGGCTTAAAGTGTCGGGGTGATATAAAATTGTTGTTTTACTATTGGATTAGTGACTTGCCCTCTGAAAATAATAGAACATTAAACCTTCTTTCTAAGACATAAGTACGTATTCAATAGAGTTTTAACCGACTACATTTCATTCATGGGAATTAAGACAATCGATCAGTACAAAGAACGGATATATATATACACTTCAATTCGATCATTAAAACTAATAATAAAGAAACTCAAATATTAATGAAACCCATTGAAGAGCAACGTTTCATTACTTTAAAACAAGCTAGCCATCTGACCTGGATCCTTATCAATCCAACCCTATAAATACGTACATTTTTTCTCACCATCTACCACATCCCAAAACTCCATTTCCAAGCAACACAAAATAAAGTCAGATTTCTCTCAATTAATTAAGCACCATGGCAGCAAGATTTAATAGCTTCACAGTCATGGTGGGATTGATGTTCTTAGCTGTCATGGTCTCAGCCGAAGATTTGGCACCAGAGCCGGCAATGGAGAAATATTTTGACGAATGTGTAGACAAGATGACACCAGAATGTGCGGAAGAGATATACACTGGCATATTCGAGAATGGGCCTTACACTGCTGATTGCTGCCGCAAACTGGTGGTGATGGGAAAACCTTGCCACAACACTCTCTTGAAGTATCTCCTTTCTATGCCCGAGTTCAAACCAAAAGCATCTCAAGCTCTGCTCAAGAGCGAGCAAGTGTGGAATAACTGTGTTTCTCTTATAACTCTCTCTCCCCCACCCCTTCCTTTTTCCTCTTAATTAGTTAACAAGATTAATAGATTTAATAAACTAGCTAATTGCATGTGTTGTACGTGTTGGCTTGGTTCACATCAATAAAAGTACTATTCTTAGATTTATTTTCATGCTACAATTCGCAAAGGAGGTAATTAATTTCAAAACTAGCATACAAGGGATGTGAAGTTTAGTGGCTTGTTAGGCTCATCTTCCTCTAACGAGTTTTCATTTAACACTGCCAAAATAAATTAAAATAAGAGAAAATTATTCAAAAATTTTTGAGTTTAGAGTTTTGTACCACGCTCGTAAGGTCCAATTATGATTTTCAAATTTCTTATTTATTTGTTATGTTAAAAGGACCCTTGAAACTGGTACTATAAAATACTTATATTAAGTACTTGTAGGTATATATATATATATATATATATAATCCTAAAATAAATTATAAAAAAAAGGTTATACAAGTGCACTTTATTGCATACATACACTACTGTAAGATATTTAATTAGAGAAACTCCAATGGTAAGACATTTTCCTCTCCAAAACCAATTTTTTACTAATGATACAAAAGAATCCTCTCTAATGGCTCTTGCATTTTCCAATTCAAAAATAGCTCTAACTAAAAGTTGGGCCAAATTTAGCTCAACTTTTAGCTCGAGCAATTTTTCTAGCTACACAAGAAATGTATTGGAATTTGCATTTAGTTCCAAGAGAAGAGAGAGTGAGAGAGCTAAAAAATAGTTTGCATGTGAAGCATCTCCAGCCGACTGCCAAACCATTCACTGTAGCTTAGCTAAAAATGTATATGGATGATAAAAGTGGCTTTTGCCATTGAAGATGCTCTTACGGAATGACAGACACTCAACGAGTAAGTAATGCCACACAAAACACTATGTCCTTTATTTTCTTTAATTATATATATAATATAGTGTTAATCCATAATATAACCGGGCCAATATATAGATGGCTAGTAAAATGACTTTAATAAAATTATTTAATTCTAGCCAATGATAAATTGGTTAGTTAAATATTAGTTTTCAAGGAGTTCGAAACCTATCAGGAATGCAAATTCTAATAATTAAGTTTGTTAACATCCAAATTCTTAGCTCTTAAAGGATAATTATCAAGTCAAAGAAAGAGTCTTATTCAGATGAGAATAGATAGTAGTTGAAGATGATCCATCTTAAAGGTGACGATAGAGCTTGAAGATGAAGATGATCCGACAAATAGTTAAAGTCGATCACGAGACTACCACTTAAAAGTTTATAAATAAAGGGCTGAAGACCAATATAATC
>JAESVK010000170.1:349334-389347 GCA_017140935.1 Hamamelis virginiana
TATCACTTGGTCTTAATCAAAAACAGTAATTCAAATTAGTTTACCGTGGTTCCAACTCCTAAAAAAAAAGAAAAAAAAATCAGAATGTCACAATAAGACAAACTGCAATGTGGCAGTGCAATTGAAAGGCTTTTTTGGTTAATCACACGTGGCATACCTCATCAATTGCTACATTAGCTTATTATGATAACATGAAAACGGACATGTCATGCCAGCAGTTACTATAAAAGGGAGTAGTACTATATTGTATAACGTACGATACACGAGAGATGGAAATTATAAGTGCTGGGTTAAATACGTACATGGTCTTTTTTATAACTTCCAACATATTGCTTATTAAATGTTGTAATGCCAAATCAATAACCAATTTTCAATTTAATATTATAGATTAATGTCACAACTAACATGAAATAAAAAACCCAATTCAAAATCATAAGATAAAAATAAAGTGGAATTTGGCTAAAGGTCCTCATTTAGAAGATTTTCATGTCAAAAGTTCTTTCAAAAGATTTTTCTTCTCAAAGTCCTTTTGGCATAAATTGGACAAAAATACCCCTCCTTTCTAACAACCTTCAATGCCACCTACACCCCCAATTCTCAGGTTCACTACGTCACACCCCGAAGTTCACTATGCTGGAAGTCGGAGTTCCTACACTGGACCCCGGAGTTCACTATGCCGGAACTCCGAGTTCCTATGCTGGAATCGCAGTTTACTGTATTGAAATTTAAAAAAAAAAAAAAAAAAAAAAAAAAAAAAAACTCTTTTTTTTTTTCCTTCATTTTCTTATCAACCAAACAAAAAATTAATTTTCCTAATGAAAATTTATTTCTTTTTTTACATTTTTCAAACAATCAAATTAGAAATTAATCCAAAAAAAAAAGGGAAAAAAAAAAAAAAAAAAAAAGAGCTCACTGGAATAGTTGTTTGGTTGATGAGAAAATGGACTCAAAACCTCGTATCAACCCCAACCTCTTCCCTAGCAAGCTTACCAGTACATTGTGGCATTAGATTTAACACTAAATGGAAATAAAAAATTGAAATTCATCTCTGTAACTTCAATAAAAAAATCTCATAATATTTAAAAACATGGGTATATGCCCAGCGCTATTTATGTTGCTACTGTAAAACATGGTTATATGCCTAGCGTTAGTGAAGTGTCGGGAGATGCGTACAGTTTCGGCACTCGAAGAAAATCTATTTCTTTGATTGTTCCAGGAAGTACTACTTGAAAGTCAAACTCTTTGTTGCAAGCCAAGCGGAAGATAGGGAAACTGGAACTTTAGCTAGCAGACAAATTTCGTTTGCAAGCGGTACTCTCATCGAGTAGGGCAAATCTCATACCCAATCGAAAAAAAGGTCTTGGAATTGACTTAGAGAAAACAACTGCGACAGAAACTACAACAACTTTGACAAGGCAAGCACCTGCCCTTATTGATTACCCAAATACGAGCTTTAGCCAACTGAGGGAAGAAGAAGAAGAAGAAGAGGATGAGAAGGAGGGCGTTGGGACTGTGTTGGGGATCTAAGGGCAAATTTGTCTGTAAAATAATTAGATTTTTGAAAAAAATGACCTTAGCCCTTAAAAATTTTATAATTAGGACTTTTCAAAGCAAAAAATATGTAGGTGGACTTTAAGAAGTAAACAACTCTAAAATGGGACTTTTGGCCAATTATGAAAAAAGTGGGATTGGCCCAAAAGTCTCTTTTAAAAAGGTTTTACTTCCTCTAGTCTTCTCAAAATATCTTTCATTGCAAAAGTCCTTTTGGCATGAGTTGGACAAAAATACCCTTTTTTTCCCAAACAACCTATAACGCCACCTATACCTCCAATCCATAGTTCACAACGCCAGACCCTAAGTTCACTATGCTAACCTCAAAGTTCACTACGCCGGAAATGGATTTCCCTACTTCATAAAAAATAAAATAAAAATGAAAACATTAGGTAATTATTGGAGTTTTTACAATTTCTTTGATTTCTAGGTGAAAGAACTAGATTTGCCAACCTCCTCATTTTTCTTCTTCTTCTAGTCCTCCATATCACCCTCGTGTGTGAAAATATAAGCATTGAATAGAGCATATATGCACTGATATACAATTTCATTGCGTCGGTTCATGTGAGACGCATTGGAAGCAAATGCCGACATCTGTTGGAGAGAGGTTCACTGTATTCGGTACCATCATGGATTCGGTTCCACGATTCGAAACCTCAAACAAATCAACACTAGGGAGAAACAAACTCAAATCAAAGCAAAAAAACTTCGTAATCAATGCTTCCATGGTGGATCTGAAAAGCTCTGACGACTATGAAGCGCTCTTCATCTTTGGTAATCATAGTGAGAAGCTTCTCGATCAATGCTTCTATGGTAAGAACGTGTGTCTCGAAGTCACTATGGTGAGAATGAGTATTTGTGGAAGAAAAATAAGCTATTGCAGCAAACCGGAAAGCTTGTCGGCGATAGAAGTCTCAACGAATGGCTATTCGAAATATGAGTAGATCGACAATGGCTTTTTACCATATTTGATGTCGTCGACGATGGCTATTCACCATTTTCTCTCTCTGTCTCTGAAAGTCTAATAGCGTTTTTCACACCATCTCTCTCTGTAACTCTACAAGACAGAAAATGAAGAAGAAGAGGAGGAGGAGGAGACGCCAATGTTGGGATGGAAGTGGACGAAGATGAAGATAGAAGAATAAACGAAGAAAGAAGACAAGGGCCATTTTGTCCCTAAATAAAATAATTTTTTTTAAAATAGGACCTTAGGCAGCAAACAATTCCTAAACAAGGCTTTTCAAAGAAAAAAAAAAAACTTTGGGAGGATTTTATTCAATGAAAAATACTATACAACCAGAAAGTTTAATCCAAAATTAAAAACCACCCTGATGTGTCATGCTTTGAGTGGTTTAGTCATTCTCTCAAATAGATTCTATCTTTTTTCACACACCACTCAAAGCATGACACATCAGATTAATTTGGGGTTAAAGTTTCAGGTTGTATAGCATTTTTGTTATTCAATGGGTTCTTACTAAACATCCTTAGATGTTCTGCAAAAGCCTACCGAACATCTCTAAATGTTCAAGGGGCTCCTACCGAACATCTATCTCATGGATGTTTAGCATAACAAGTCAAACTATTTTTTTTGTTATGGTTTGAAATTTTTCTCAGGTCCCTCGTACTAGTTATGGGAGTCATCATATGCAACACCAGGTGGGTTTTATAAATTCTCAGGTAGAGAACTGGAAAAAAAAAAATGTGGTTTGAACAACCAAAATTTCAACATGGTCTAGTCAGTATTCTTTCAATAAACATAAACATTCATTACCTCTTGTCATCACTATTTCTAAATCCATATATCCCAATACACATTGCAATTATCCCTCACTGACTACACTTGGACTTGGTCAATCTTCATCGATTTGCTGACCTTCATGCACTCAACTCATCTATTCAATAACTTGGTGTGTGATTCAAAACATTTAAGGGGTTCCTCTCCCACAACATAATTATAAAGCATTAAGAAAGTAAATGTAACATACATAGCTTTGTGGTTAATTAATAATAGTATAGTGCATGTTAATAAGGTACGATGTACCATGCATAATATGATGCACCAACTAATAAATTTTGCAAAATAAATCAAATTTCAACAAATTTGAACCCAAATTCCAACATGGTTACTAACTACTATAGTAGTGTACTAGAGATTAAGACCCCGTTTATATTAGCTTTACCTAAAATATACTTTTGAAGAACTATCTCTCCCTATATCTTTTTAAAGTTGTGTCTAAACCAACTCTTAATATATAAAAATTTTATACTAAAAGTGATTAGGGCAAAAGTAGGGGGCCAATTCAACCATCCTATACTTCTAAGTTCGTTTAGAAGTGATTGTCATCCATCACTCTAAGTCGAGTAGAATTTTGAACTCTAATGCTATGTTTGATTGGATAGAATGATGGAAGGAGGTGTTGTACTCTGATACCATTGGTTGTGCAGAAGCTACGTGGTAGGTTGGTCAATTGGAACGATCCCAAACATAAACATCAAAATAACTATGAGAATACACCAAATTTACGTGGTTCGGCAAGATGCTTACATTCAAATGGAAATAATCCTTACAGCTCAAATCCTATGTTACACCCAAATCTCTCACAACTTACCAAATGGTTTTTACACCACAAACAGCTGAGGAGATGAACCCTCTCCAATACTAATTGAGAGAGAAACTCTTTCCAATGTCAATGAGCTCTGCAATGAATTAAACTGGTTGAGATTTTTAAATCAAACTGACCTCTCTAAATCCAATTGGTATCCTATGGTGGTGATAAAAGTGAAGCATCCCAAAAGACCTCTTTTTTTGGGTTCCTGGGCCCTTTCAAGCGCTCAACATATGACTCTCTATCATAACTAGCGCTTCCTCACACACACACAAATACAAAACTGCTGTAGGCTTGATATATATAGATATAGGAGAACAATTATTTTAGAATAAGAAATACTAAGTTATCTAAACTTCTAGGCGAATAAGACACCTTGTTAAAATATAACAGATTGCAAAGTTGAATATTTCTCATTAATTAAACAACCGTATAAATACAAAACCAAGAATGGTTGAAGATCCTACAAACTAGGAAGGTTACAAACATAATCCTATATCTATGGATGACAGCTAAACATATTTAAATATATTTGAATAATACAAGCTGATAAGAAAGACTAAGTCAGCAACTGATTATCTCTATTAAAATATAGTTCTGCCGATTTGGACTTATCCAATAGTGAATTAAGCCAAAAATCCAATAATTCTCTACTTTGGCGAAAATTCGTCATCCAAACAAGTGAACGAATCAACGTTGTCAAATTAAGTATATCACCAACAAATCAAACCAAATGAATAACTCTCCACTTTGCAAAAAATTAGCCAATCCCACATCTTCAATTGTGGTTACATCATTTGATGCTAAATTCCAATCCCACATTGGAAGGAAGTACAAAAGAGGTTGCTTAATATACAATGAATAGGACTCACCATTAATAGGCTGAAGCCTTTTTAGTGGGTATGGGTTCTGGACTTGTATATTGGGTCTGGTATCTTGGATTTTGGACTCCCCATCTCCCTAACAAGTGGTATCAAAGCACAATAAGAGGAAGGAGAAGTAAAAGGATGGAGAGTTGTGTGTGTACTTGGTATAGAGGGAAATGAATGAAGAATGAGAGATAAAATGGGGGCTTTAGCCACCAAAATCCATAATCCCAAAAGTGGGCGAAAGAGGTTCTTTTAAAGGGAAATAACCATTTTATTCTAAAGCATTTATGATTTTTTGTCATGAATGTGAGTGTAAAACAAGAAAATAGGTATCATACTTTTTCTTTAAAAAAAAATTAGCTATTATTCTCTTTCTCTTCTCATTCCACACCAACCAAAAAAGAAGCAAAGAACACACTCTTTCATCCATAAGAAAAAATGGTCTCCCTTTTTTGACATTCCATTTTTATTTTTCTTCCATCCACTTTTCCATCCTCTTTACCAGATGGAGCATAAATGTGATTTTAAGCAAAATTATTCTAAATGGACTAATAGCAAAATTGGGCCTATTTTGTAATGGGAAATTTGTCAATAAGTCCTACTTAAGAAAAGTTTAATGCAAAATGTCATACTAAAAACGTTTTCTTGCGAAAAGTCCTATTGACACGTTTCGAACAAAAATACCCCTCGCAATGAGTTTCCTTTTTTAATTCCATTGCATCTTTTATTTAGGAGCCAAAATATATTCACTGTTACAGATTGGATTGAGAGAGAAACAGAGAGAAAGAAGAGAAAAAAGGGAAAGGAGTTGCCGGAGAGAGAAAGCAGAGAGACACAGGGTGGGCTCGACGTTGGATCTGGTGATGGTGCATTTTCTCTTTCGAAGATGCTTCTCGGTGGATCACTGGAAATCCCGATCAGAGAAATAAAGGGAGAAGGGGAGAGAGAAAAATGATCAATTCATCGTCAAATCTGATGTTCGCTGGCTCATATATAAGGCTTGTTGGAGAAGCCATTGCAAGTCGTCGATGAAGCTACAACAGATTTGCAAATTACTTATGATTCGCTGATGGAGATGCATTAGATCCTCTCTCCTTTTTCTCTTCGACGCCGATGAACACCTCCGACGCTAGCGACCTTCAATCATATACATTCGATGCAGGGACCAATGTGATTGCAACTACACAATAATAACATTGATTTGTGGCAAGTAACGTATTTTCACTGCCTTGCCAACTAACCACATCACTTACACAGCGCTCTCTCTCTCATTTTTAAAGCTTACTAGAGGCAGAGCATAGTCTTAGCTAACCAAAGCTTACTTTAATGGCGATTTGTTCACCATTCTTCAGTTTACTATATGTTTGTAGATCTTTGTTAGGTATACCATTTGTATATGTTGGCTAATTCGGTTGTCAAAAGCCTGTGTATGTGATTAGTCTCAAGCCAGTAATCCCTAAATGCTCAAGCTGTTGCATCTAGCATGAGAGAAGCGCATAAATTCGATAATATCATCTTGCTCAAGCTCGAATTGCTTTGTTATGTTGGTATTTGTCTTAGGAAGGTAAGTTTGTCTTAGAACCAAGGTTATTTATTTGACCATAGGTGATTTAAATTGCCCCAAACACCTAGGAATGATCTATTATTGCTTATAGGTCATTTTTTTATATGAAAATAAATTATTGTTGGCCTTTTTGCTCTGGTTGGATCGATCCAACATTTTGATCCAGATCGATCCAATTTTTGGTCTACAATTTTGGATCGATACAGCTCTCGCTCCCGGATCGATCCGAGTGGCAAAGGAGGTTGGATCAATCTAAGCTAAAATCTTGGATCGATTTAGCTCGTATTTTCAGCCAAAATTCAGGGCATTTCATGTGAAACCCTAATTTTTGAATTGGCTATATATAAAGGGTCTTTAGGGTTGTTTTGGAGTTAGAGACCAGACGAGAGAGCCTCCATAGAGAGAGCATTGAGAGAGTCTCCAAGGGAAGCCTCATTGAGCATATTTCTATCAAAACCCTAGGTTTACCCATTTGTGTTCTATGCATCCTTAGTCTCTTAGACTTTCTTCAATGATATGATGCATAGTTCCTTATAGCTTAGCTATCTCAACTTCTTCTATTTGTTTAGAGTGATTTGTGGATTCGAATTGAACGGTGGAGTTCCGTTGATTGGTGGATTTCCGTTGGCACCATGGATTTTGGTGTATGGAGCTAGGGTTGTGGATTCGGTTCGTGGAGATGCTGTGAAGGCAACGTGGATTCGTTTGATGCTCGTTCAAGAAGGGATTCTACTGGACTTGTGGATTTAAGCGTCGTTGTGGGTAGTATCACTTTGCTTGTATTTGGTTTCAATTCATAGTGATTTCTAGTGCTCCCGAGGTTTTTTACTCATTTGGGTTTTCCTCGTAAAATCTTGTGTTCATTGTATATGTTTATTATTGCATATTACTATCAACTGAACACTAATTAAAGGCTGGGTAATTTAATTATCATATTTTCTTCAAGAAATAGTATCCTCGGAATTTCAGATTTGCAGTGAGAAAAAAAAAACGCATTGAATTCACAAAGAAAATTGTTTGGAAAGAGAGAGAGGGGAAAATTGTCCGGAAAAAAAAAATCAGTGAATTCATAAAAGAATATTTGTCAAAAAAATATGCAATGAATATATTTATAACAAAGAGAAAAATTTCCCCAAAAAAAAAAAAAAAATGCTACAAGAAATGTTTTTACTATAAAATGTTTGAGAAAGAAAGTGGTTATTATTTTTGGTGTTTATGGAATATTCATAGCCTCATGGGTGAAATTGAGAGAGAGAGTGAGAGAGAGAGAGGACAGTGAAAATACTAAAAATATAAGGAATTTCAAATGTAGTGAATTAAAAAAATGCAAACTTGTGATATATTATGTTTGGTTAATTATTTATTTATTAAAATTTAGTTAATTCAAAAGAAATACAGATAGTGAAAATACTCAAAATACAGTGAAAACACTCAAAATGCAGTGAAAATCATAAAAAAGCAATGAATTCGGAAGAAAAAAAAACCGTGAAAATACTTAAAATGGTGTTTTTACCATTATTATTAAACCTGGACCGGACCAGCTGGTTCAACCGGTTGGACTGGGAACTGATCTCCTCTCCGGCTGGTTTAACCCACAAAAACCCGTTTTTTAAATAAACCGTTCAACCCGGTGGTTCAACCAGTCAAACTGGTCAAAAAACTGGTTAAAAAACCGGTCAACCCGTTTTTTTTTTGTTTTTTTTTGTTTTTTTTTTTTAAAATTTTTTTTTAAGGTGCTAAAATGACTAAAATAGTCCCAATATTTTTAAAATCTCTTAAAGCCAAGAAGGCTAAAAGGGCAAATTAGTCTTAAAAAATCCCAAATAACAAAAAGAAACCAAAACACCTAATTTAATAATACAATATTCTTATCTTGCATTTTTAAAAATATATATAATAAAGATTGATCAATAGTAATTTTCAATTTTCAATTTTGATGACTGCACATAAATTCAAATATATGAATTGATTGTACAAACAGTTAAAAAAAATAATATTTTGAATCATTTACTGCTTTTATTCTAATAAATAAATAAATAATATATTTATGACGTCACGGTTCAACCCGGCGGTTGAACCGGTTGACCCTTAACCCGGTAACTTTTCCGGTTCGATGAACGGTCCGAGTTTTAAAACAATGGTTTTTACTATGCTGAGGTATTTTCACTGTGCTTGAGTGTTTTCATTGCACTGGGGTGTGTTTTCATTGTGTTGTGGCATTTTCACTACGCTGGAGTATGTTTTCACTGTGTTGGGGTGTTTTCCCTACAATAGGGGGTGTTTTCCCTATGCGCTAGCAGCTTTTTCACTACATTATGAGTGTTTTCATCGGGAAGTTTTCCTACGTTAGGGGTAGTTCCATTATTTTTAAAAATATTTTTAAAAGATTAGGACTTTTCGCATGAAATTTTTTTAAATAGGACCTTGGAGCATCTCCAGTAGGGAAACAAATGAGGCTACCATTGCCAATTTGGCAGCCATGGCCAAAAACCCTGCTTGTTTAAAAAATTAAGTAAAGGGAATGGGGATGGGGATTCCTCTGTGAGAGAGAGAAAGAATCCAATTTGGAGATTTTGTAGGTTTTTATTTATTTATTTATAAATGACATTATGATGAAGGGAGGGAGGGAGAGAGGAATCCGAATAGGGGGAGAGAGAGGGGAGAGGGGGGAGTTGTCAAATCTAAATTGGAGATTTGTTAGATTTTTTTTTAAATCATACTATGGGGAAGTGTATTCGGATTAGGGGAGAGAGAGAGAGAGAGAGACAGAGGCCAGAGGGGGGGGATCCGGATTTGGAAAGAGATTAGCAGAGTTATATTTCAATTAATGATTTATAAATTTTTAATCAATAAAAAAAATTACAATTAAAATAGTATTGTTTGTTATAATTGGTAGGTGGAAATATGCTATTTTTTAAGCTTTAATTTACTTTTATTTCAATTAATGAATCATAATTTTATAATAAATTAACAAATTAAATGGGAGTTAATTGAAAAAGGTGTGAAAGCCAAATATAGGAGCTCCCCATTAGAGCACATTAGTGCCAAATATGGGAATGAGAGGCCAAAATGGGAGCTCTCCATTGGAGATGTTCTTAGGAAGGAAAAATAAAAATTGAAAGACTTTTTACACGAAGCTTTTCTTAAATAGGAGCTATCCCAAATCCCATTTTGATACAGTAGCAGTGCCAAATATGGAAATGGGAGCTCCCCATTGGAGATGCTCTTCGGAAGGGAAAAAAATAATTGCAAGACTTTTTACACGAAACTTTTCTTAAATAAGAGCTATCCCAAATCCCATTTTGATACAGTAGCAGTGCCAAATATGGAAATGGAAGGCCAAAATGGGAGCTCTCCATTGGAGATGCTCTTAGGAAGGAAAAAAAAAATAATTGAAAGACTTTTTACACCAAACTTTTCTTAAATAGGAGCTATCCCAAATCCCATGTTGATACGGTAGCAATGCCAAATATGGAAATGAGAGCTTCCCATTGGAGATACTCTTAGAAAGAAAAAAAATAATAATTGAAAAACTTTTTACATGAAACTTTTCTTAAATAAGGGCTATCCCAAATCCCATTTTGATACAGTAGCAGTGCCGAATATGGGAATGGGAGGCCAAAATGGGAGCTCTCCATTGGAGATGCTCTTAGGAAGGGAAAAAAAAATAATTGAAAGACTTTTTACACTAAACTTTTCTTAAATAGGAGCTATCCCAAATCCCATTTTGATACGGTAGCAGTGTCAAATATGGAAATGAGAGGCCAAAATGAGAGCTTCCCATTGGAGAGACTCTTAGAAAGAAAAAAAAATTGAAAAACTTTTTACATGAAACTTTTCTTAAATAGGGGCTATCCCAAATCCCATTTTGATACAGTAGCAGTGCCAAATATGGGAATGGGAGGCCAAAATGGGAGCTCCCCATTGGAGATGCTCTTAGGAACAGGGGCGGAGCTAGGATTTTATCAATGTGGGGGCAATTTTTTTTTGCTAAACGATAACAACATATCCCAACCTTAGCAAATGAATATCGATGCATTTTTCATGTGCTCAAATATGAAGTCTCTTTCCTCTAAAAGGAGAAATATATGCTATTAGAGTATTTCCAATGCATTCATATCATTTGATATGCCAATACCAAAATTTGGCACCTTAAATGGTATCAAATGGATCAGTGCTAAATTTTGTCACATATGTGCTCTAACGCATTAATAATGGTATATTTTGATATTTCTCATTTTTTGAAGGGAAAGTATTATATGGTACAAATGACAATTGTCATTTGAGGTACCAAATTTGGCAACCCTATATGCCTATTGCCAAAATTTGGTACCTCAAATGATGCACCTTTGAAGTAATTTATTGGATACCAATGCCAAATTTTGACAATGGTAGCTCAAATATTATACCTTTAAAGATGCTCTTAGACACTTAAAAACTCATTAATGATGTCAAATTTAATCTTATAAAATCTATAATTACAAGTGTCTTACCATATTTATACCTAAATGAGATAATTAGAGGAGAGAGACTCAAAGACTCATCACGTGTCATCTAAACATCTATTAAATTTAAATTTCTCTACTTTTTAAAAGAATATTAAAACTTAAAACTAAAACTAAAGTTTTAAAGGTTTTTCACAAATAATATAGTGGGGGTAATTTTAAATATATTTGAAATTTCTAAAAAATTTGAATTAACCTCAAAAGGTTTTAAATTTTGGGTGGAGGCAGGTGCCCCCACTGCCTCCACTCTAAATCTGCCCCTGCTTAGGAAGGAAAAATAATAATTGAAAGACTTTTTACACGAAACTTTTCTTAAATAGGAGCTATCCCAAATCCTATTTTGATACGGTAGTAGTGTCAAATATGGAAATGAGAGGCCAAAATGAGAGCTTTCCATTGGAGATTCTCTTAGAAAAAAAAAAAAAATTGAAAAACTTTTTAAATGAAACTTTTCTTAAATAGGAGTTATCCCAAATCTCATTTTGATACAGTAGCAGTGCCAAATATGCAAATGAGAGGCCAAAATAGAAGCTCCCCCTTGGAGATGCTCTTAGGAAGGAAAAAAATAATTGAAAGACTTTTTTCACCAAACTTTTCTTAAATAAAAGCTATCGCAAATTCCATTTTGATACTGTAGCAGTGCCAAATTTGAAAATTAAAGGCCAAAATAAGAAATTCCCATCGGAGATACTCTTTGAAAGAAAAATAATAATTGAAAAGTTTTTTACATGAAACTTATCTTAAATACGAGATCCCAAATTTCCGTTTTGTTATTCTAGCAAGGGTTGTAAGGGTAAATGAGTTGCCAACTTGTCATCCTTCACAACCTTTATATCCATGAGCTGTCAGCCTTCATTGAGTGAGGACGCAGTTCAACGACGTGGCACCCTCTGTTGGCGACAAATCATAAGTTGCAAACGTTACCGTAGTTTACATTGCATAATAACACCCAAAGCCGTAACAGTCTAACAGATGCCTGACACGCGAACCAAATCCGTTTCATATTGCCCACAGATGCCTGACACTCTCTGTGAGCTCTTACTCTAACGCTCACTGTAGCCACTGTAACGCTCGCTCGCTCGCTCTCTCTCTCAACATCCTCCTCTCTCTATATATATCTAGACACCCTCTAAAATGTTTCAGATTGTCTTGTTGAAGGGCAGAGACCTAAATACAGGTTGAATCTTCATGCAATCGGTGAGTTTCTCTAAAACCTCTTTGATTTTGTACACTTTCTTTTGAATCTTTTTCTCAACAACATGCATTATGTGTTTATTTCCATCACATCACTGAATTTAGCTTCATGTTTTCCCCTTTCTACGATTCTAGATTTGAAACCCCTTTCTTTCAATGTGTGATTCTATGATATGGTATAACTTATAAGCATTTTCCAACAGAAACTTAGTACCCATGAGGGCTTGTCTTGTTTCTTAATACAATTTTGGGCATTGAATTTTCCTGTGATGGTGTATTTTTGTAACATGTTCAGCCAAAGTTGATTAAAGGGCCTCCATATTGTGTCTGGGTCTAGCAATCAAAAATCAGAAGGTGCCAGTTAGCCTGCTAGCAAAGTCTCTTTGCGGTTGTACCAGAGACCTGGGTTCGAGTCCCGTCTTCATTAGAGTGGGGAGGGTTTAAGAGAAAAGAGAGGATTACTCCCTATTATGTAGCTCATAAGCCCAATGGGCTTCTTGACAAAATAAATAAATAAATAAAATCAAAAATCAAAATCCAGTTTGTGTTAGTGTGAGAGTTGTGATGCATGGTGTATCAATTGGGTGTACCATTATGATGGTTCAATGGTGTGCAAGAGTCATAGGGCCTTGCACATGAAGTATTGGATTCTGTTTTTTCTGTTAGTACTACTCTGAAGATTTGTGTGAATCCTTATACAAAGGTGGACATGATCAAATTTTAATAAAACACCCATTTATGCTTGCCTTTGATCCCCCCCTCTCTGTTTTTAAAAGTTGAATATGATGAAGGGTTGAGAAAGAAGTAGCATTGATGTTTATGATCCCACTGGGTCAGTTTGAGTGGGAGATCTCCAACATTTCAAGTAATAATCCATAGTTTTCTTTCTTCTAAAATTTAATAAACTTGTGCACTACTACCGTGTTTTAAATAACCATTTGTTGTTCCTTAAATGTTTACTAAATCTCCTCTGTGACTTCTTAATGCTTTCTACAGTAGGTGAGAAGAGATGCAAAAGGTTAAGGAAGCCAAAGAAATACCATGATCCAATCCATTCATTCAATTCAATACTAGTATAGCTTATTTGGGAAAGGAGGCTCAGGAAGGTTAATCGAATTCAAATTTAATGAAAGGGAGCAGTAGAGTGTTGATCATCAGTCAAAGAGTGAGAATGGGGAAACTAATGAAGAGGTTAGTGCTGAAAATCGCTACAGAGTGGTTATCTTTGAACCAATATGTTGCAAAAAGATACCAACTTCTGGTCACATTTTAACAATCATGGGCTTTACCCATTCTTTGGCAAACATTAAGTTATAGTGAATTCGGATTTTTTTAGCCTTGTGTTGGGTGCTTTGGGAATTTGAGTCTTGATGAGAAGCAGAAAGCGAATCTGTTGATTCGAAGAATGAGGTGATCTTTAGTTCGGTCTATCAAGTTAAAGAGGTTAAGGCATAGTTGGAGAAGCTGAAGGAATGGACTCACCACAAATGATACAAGCAATTAAAAAGCTCATTCATGATCTTTCAAAACTTAAGATGTTGAGGATGAAAGGGAGGAAAAACAATCGCCAAAGAATGGCAATGAATTCTTGAGGATGCTTTTGGAGTAATGAATTCTTTGTGGAAGGCTAGTTGTCAAGTTGACTGCAGCTATGAGAAGGCTTAAGATTGTAAATTTGGAGATCGGGGTGTAGGCAGAAGCTTTCATGTTGAACACATCAGATGATAAGATATTTGTGGAAGTTGTAAATACGGAAGAGTGCCTTAGGAAACTTTTCACATTGGAGTAACAGAATAATAGTTTTTGGAAGGAGAACAAAGGTGAAAAATAGAAGTTCTTCCTACTGTACTAGAAGTTGCTGCAGCTCAAGAAGGCTCAAGAGGAAACTGAGGTGCGTTACTGTCTTCGATGGTAGACTAGACTCTAGTTATTATAGTTTTCATTTATCCTGATAACCTCTATATTATTAATTCTTCGACTTTCAATGCATCAGAATATTCTGCCTTTTCCTATGATTTGAGTTTATACGCCCTTTATATATTTGTATATTTACACTCTGTTTCTTTTTGGGTATTTGAACAGAGTGGATGTTGAGATTGGATTTGCTTAATCAAAGTCCATGACGCCTAGCAGTTGTATAATAATTTGAGTTTGTTCTCCTATTAGAAGAGGATAACATATCTCGACTTCCTTCTGAGCATTCTTAAGCTGGTTGTTGCTGTGGCATAAACTTCTTTTCCTCCCTTTTAATCTTCTCTGAGACATATCATTCTCTTTTTCCTAGGTCAAAAACCTCGAGGCACTTTATTTCTTTATTTGCAACTTCCATGTGTGACATTGATATGCGCAACTTAAAAGCTTCTACCTCCACTCTTATCTCCACATTTTCAATCTCAAGGCTTCTCACTGTTTTTGGTTCATGGGCAACTTGAAAATTAGCATTTCTTAGAGCACTAATCATCTCCAAAAGCATCTTCACATGTTCTCCTTAAGTTACTCATTGCCCTTCTTTGGCTGTTGTTCTCCTTCTCTTTTATTCACAACATCTTAAAACTTTGAAAGCTTATTATTGAGTTTTTAACAGTGTGTATCACTTTTGCTGATCCCATTCCTTCTGTTCCTTCACCTGTGCCTTAACCCTTTTAATTTGATGGATTTAACTTAATATCATCTGATTCTTCTGATCAGCAGACTCACTTTCTGGCTTCTCATCAAGACTCAAATTACCAAAGCAACCCAACAAAAGGCTAATTGAATTCTGTTAATTTTTCTGTTTCGGTGATTTATTGTTTGCTATAGAGTTGAGTAGAGCCCATTATTTCCAAAAATTCTATCGTAGTATCATCATAGTGTACAACCAGCTGATCTTGGCATCTTTCTACAATGGTTTGTGGTAACATATGGGATACTCTCTTGCATATGATTGGAATAAAAGTTGGAAAATATATTAATGGAGAAAAATATCTTAAGAGTGTACATGGATGTCTAGCCTGGCAGGGAATTGTAGAGGAAAATGAAGCCTTGACCTTATGCAGCAGCAGAATAGTTGAAAGCAGGATATATGTGACTTTCTAATTTGGGCTGGACATAAGGATCAATGTGGCAGTGCTTCGGTCTACAGCTTTGTCAGCTTTCTTTTTATTCTTATTATATCTATACGGTTGAACATTTTGTAATAGATTAGGACATGTCATTATATTTTATAGTTTGGATGCCAATAAACAAAGCTAGTTTTATAAATTGGTGATGTTATCTTATGGTGGTTTGAGCTAAGACAAGATTGATCCTATAGATTGGGGTGGGTAATTTGCAGCAGTTTAATATGTGTTGATAGTTTTATTATATTGAAATTATTTGATTTCCTCTGCAGACACTAATGATATTAGTGGATCATCATTTATAGTTGAGATCGGTTTAGATCAAAGGCTTATATAATAATTGTCTTCGATTTTCTTACTTTAAAGTCGCATGACAAAAAATGTTGTAATTCTACTAATTTTGATTGAACAAAGTTCATTTCTTGTCATTTGGGCCTCTTGTTTGGGATCTTAATGTGGACCTTAGTTCGAACAAACCGTGGAAGAACAGTCCCAACTGAGCACATATAGCATGGAACATAAGCTATTTTATTAGGAAGGGTTGACATTTTATCCTAATTGGGAAGATTTCATAAATTGTGAATCAACTCAAAGAAACCGCATAGATGTAAGAATAGGATTAATGCAAATTTTTGTAAGAAGGCAACATAAAATCAACACATGATGATGTTGATTTATACTCTGTCCAGCCCAACTTTGTTGTGCAAGATTTTTGAATTCATGTGGGACAACAAAGAAAGTAAATAAAGAAGTGTTCAAAAATTCAATGGATTATGAAAGCCTTATCCAAGCTTAAGACAAGTTCTACCTCCACCCATGGAGCTTGATGCAGGAACCTCCAAAGCCCATTCAAAGGCCGTATGGGACCACTAGTTAGCTTGGCTTGGGGCATTAGTTATTACTTCAACTTTTAGTTTTATTTTATGCTTGCATTTGCTTTCTTTCTTCTATCATAATTTTAAGATAATTGTTATGCTCCTATTCTTTTTAAATAATCATGTGACTAGCATAGGACTTTTTAAATAATTGGAGATATGAGACTAAAAAATTTTAGAAGTAAAATCAAAGGCTAGGATCTTAGTGGTGCTGTATCCCAAGTATACAAACTCCTATATGAGCTACTTATAATCAGTTTTTCAAACTCATTTAAGAAAATAAGATTTAAGAAGCATTCTTGGGTCTCTTAAACCTTAGGTTCTCACTTATTTGCATTTCGAATTCGATTTTACTTAAGGATTTAAATATCGGTATTGACAGATAGATTGATGGTCCCAAAACACGGATATCGACGGATATATCGATATTGATTTAAAGATACGATGGATATTATTAGCATTAGTTAAACATGGAAATTTTTAGTGAAACTCTGCAAAACAATGAATTAGACTATAATACACAATTTAGAATCAAAACATTGCAAATTAAATGTATATAATACAAGTATGTGTTGTATATGGTACAATAAAGTGCGCCACGATTGGCAAAATAAATCAAAAAACTTCTACAAATTCTACACTAAAATGTCACATAACATTAAAAATTTTAAATATATATTATTTACATAATGACAAATGAACAAATCAATAATTTTGTATACAAATGAATCTCTACCTCTGATATTTTCAAATATTTGGATATTTACTGATATATAAGTAAATATTACCAGATGTATTGGTTTTTTTTTTTTAATAGATATTTCAAATATATCCCGATTTATCAATTGATATTTTGAGGAAAAGATATTAAAGTCTATATCGTATTGATACCCTTTGATATATGGATATATCGGAGATATATCGCTGATGTATTGGATGTTTAAATCCTTGATTTTACTTGACTCTATAGTTATTTTCTGTTATTTATTGGTGGTAATTCCTCTCGAGTGTAGTTTTACACTACCGTAGCATCCAAACAGAAAGTTTGTGCTACATCCGGATATAGTATGATATACGAAGATATATTTTTCTATATTAGTTCGACATAATGGATAAGTTTAAATGAGAGCCATAAATCTAATTATCTTGAATTATTTATAAAATCTATTTTCTTTTGTATCCTTTTTTTTTTCTTAATATGTTATTTCATTTTCATAGGATCATGAAATTTTCAAGAAAATGAAAAGCGAGGCACCCCCAAAAGTACTGCAAGATATGCCGTTGCACCTAATGTTAAACACTTTCCCAGGTTGGGAACAAGCCATTGGGAGCTTTAGATGACCTAAATGTTGTTTATGGCACATCACATCGAATTTGGTCAGTAGTTCATGGGATTACTTGTGGATTTAGGCTTGGTGGCAATAAAGTATAGGCTTGTTGATGCAGGTGCGCATTCTTATCCTTGAGTTCAACACTTGTCTTTTTCAACCGTAGTGGTTTGTATGGATGGATGTGGTACTTTGAGAAGGAATTTGGGGCTGTTAAGAGGCTTAAAATTCGAAGGAGGCAATTTACCCTATTTGGAAAACTGAAGACAGAGTTTATGCTTAATTAAAACAGATTTGGGGGTCCAAGAACCCTTCTCTAAAATTTTCCTTTAATAGGTGTTTTTGTCAAAATCCCTCCTATGTGAGATCTGAAAAGGCGACTTAGACCAAATAACCTTGTCAGCCCACATCAACTGCCTATCATCACGACCAATACCCACCACCACCACCCTCTATCCATCAACACCACACCTCTACAACCATCAACACCACTAGCGCCTCCCATCACCCCCACCCACCTGCCACTGCTCTCACCTCCCATCGCCATCACAACCCACCTTCATCAAACATCATCGCCCACTCACCACCATTACTACCACCCACCCACCACCCATCACTACTAGAACCCAACATTACTAACCACTTACCATCACGAGTAACCTATCAATGGTGCCACAATTAAATCCCCGTATGCATAACCGTTTAGCCAAACAAGGAAGTTTGCAAATGAAGGAATTTAAAATCTCGTCATTTTAGATTCCTTTATTTTAAATTTCCTTGGTAAATTCAAATACCACATCCGAACGCAATCTTGAGGGAAGTGATTTGTCCATTAATCTTGGAACAACTATTTCTTAACGCATACCTCCGCCACAATCTCCAAAAGCTTATACACCTATTACTATTAGCTTTGCATATGTATGAATGATCACCTTGCATATAATATAACTACTAGCCCTACAGATTGGTTATTAGCTCCTAGCATATAGACTGTTTGTAGCAGCCAAATTCTAATAGTCTCCACACATGCCAAATCGCCTAATATACAAGCATAAGACCTCATCATTTTCACTCCAATCTACCCTTTTACCCCTTGTTCCCACTTCCTCCTCAAGCCAAGATGCCTTTTTCATCCCACTATTTTGTTTGATACATAGACTCCATGAAGATATAGATAGTCGTATTATGAGTATTGCAACTATAACGTTGTAGTTGTATTTGCTGCTTATCTTAATTATCTTGCGCATGGAAAAAGGTTTCTTTTTGATCTTTACATATTAGAGTAAATTAGGAAGGGGCAGGTGAATAGGGGTTTGACATTTGATGGGTGGTGAGAAGTTCAAATGTTCAATGTATACTTAATTGTAATGTTAACTCAGTCCATTATTATTTGCCAGAGTTGTAGTGATCAATTCACATTTGGTATTCAAGAGGATGATTAACCTGTGGTTGACTGGTTTTCCTTTCATTTTGTAGTTTACTGCTGGATGGCATTTACCTTTTATATTGATTTTCCTTTGATTTTGTCGTTTATCCGCTAGGTGGCATGTACTTTTTTTTTTTTTTCTAAATTCATTGTCATCTACATCTTTTAAATTTTTTTCAAAAAAATAAAAAATAAAAAAGACGAAACTTGCTTCAGCCACTATCCTCTTTCTGTAATAGGAATTGTAAAGAACAATGGTCAAATTTACAAACCCATTTTGGGTTCAGGATGTTATCTCCTATGTCGTAGTAGTCCAAGGTTAACAGCCTAGAGTGCACTTGGCTTTAAGTTTGGCAAATGGTGACCTAGACTTTATTTCAGGAAGATTTGATTGGTCTTAAGAGGCCCTTTTTACCCTCTCTTATTTTAGGCATCAGAGTCCCTGCCTCCCCCTTTTTTTTTTCTTGGTGATTGTGCTGGTTGAATTTATTGACAAAAGTACTACATCATTCAACCAACTAATGAAGATCTACATCTAAAATCCTTGTACGTTTTAAGGGTCATGTAAAGGAGGTAAGCCAAAAAGGAAACAAAAAATAATCGTGCAAATTAAGGAAGGGAATCAAGAGAAATAATGAAGAAAAAATAGTAGAGAGAAAGTAGATAAGTGGGGAAAGAATCAAGTGATAAGAAGAGAATTATGGAGGAAAACAAAGAATTGTGATTTACCTTTGTCTATTTTCTCTTTATATTTCTTTTCATAGCTAAGTTTCTATTCTTATCTGTTTCCGTGTGTTCTTCATTGTCGCCTCTATATAAACCCATCCATAGGTTCATTGTAATCGAACTATTATCAATAAGATTTAGTTTTTTTTAAAGCTTTATATCACAAAACACTGTAATTTTATAATCTTAAGTTTCAAACCTAAATCTCACATCTATCTAATTTATGAATAAAAACCCTACCCATTATAATAATAATAGTCCTTCACATAATCACTCAGTTGATAAAACACTTTGTTTTGTTGGTATATCCATCTTCATCCTTTTATTCCACACAAGCCTGAATAGGGTTTCCATTTTAATCATGAGGGCTTGATAAGCATTTATACACAACCCATGAGTTCCCATCTATTTAAATTTGAGTTGTTAAAATACTGAAAGAGGCTAAATATAAATTTGAGTTGTTTCTTTTTTAAGTTGTCAATGTTAAAGTTTAACTTCAATTGCGCAAAAAAAATGTTGATTTAAGTACTTCAATGAATGCTTGAATGCTTGGTGCTGATTATACAAATTTGTACGCAGTACATAGCATCCTTAAATTGCTTGTTACATCTTTTCTTTTTCAAGTAGCAGTATTACTTTATCAGATTTTTGAAGATGGGTATTTGTTGTGAGAGAAGATGAATTATGAATGAATCTACATTTATTGCCTTGGTAGAAACAAAGATTTAGAAATAAATCAGATCTGCAAGCTTCAATCAAATCTTGAAGGAAGATGATTAGAAAATAAAGAAAATGTTATCCAAGATCTGATGAAGAAGTGAAGGAGCTAGAAAAATGAGTTTTGTAAGGTCAAATATGCCTAATAGAAATAGAATACATGGCTACCGTAGCGACCAAAGTGTTGCTTTTATAACCCTACAAACAAATACACTTTATACTATGTTTTTTACTCTTTTTATTTTTTATTTTTTTATTTTTATCTCTTTGATTTTTAATGATAATGTTTATCTATCAATTTTAGTGTTCAAAGGTGAAGAAGGTTTTCAAATTTAGAGGCCACTTGAACCCTAGTTTTTGGTATAACTCCTAACAAACTTAACCAACTAAGCTATTGCCATCTTGACTATATAAGTATATAACTATTTATATCTGTTTTGATTTAACCATTAACTCAATTTTCCCTATAAAAAAATGCATGTAAATTTAGATGGCCCAAAATCATCTATTCCCTCCATCCCATAAAGATTGCCCTTCTTTCCTTCTGTGTCTGTCCCATAATGTTTGTCTATTGTAAAACTTAAGGTATGAAGGTTTTTCACCTTCCCATTAATTAACGTATCAAACCATAAAAGAGGCAATAATGGAAAAATAAATTTATATTCAGATAATAGGAACCTTTTATGATCATTAATTAAAAGGAACCCAAGTAAAACCTCTTTCCCTCATCATTAGTAGTATACAATTGCGTCACTTTTTATGTTTCCCCTTTTCCCAATTCTAACTCAACTTATGTCTTAAGAATCATGGATTTTGAAGTATTGTACAAAAGTATTTCATTTCCCTAAGAATTGATTGCCATAGAAAACGCGTCTCATAAAAGATTTGACAACCCTAAACTCTTTTGAGATGAATATTACTGATGTTTATGCATTAAATTTCCAAAGTTGCATTAGCCTATTTTTCTTCTCTTTGTTTTCTGCTAACAGCATTCCTATTGCATGCAATCACATTTAATTTGCAAGTTTATTTATTCTCTAAAGACACATATAGCAATGAGTTTGGCATCTTCCGCCCAAAGTGGTTTATTTCAATTTTCTATCTAAAGGGGTATGCATCACGACCCTCTAAGAACTTGAAGTGTTAATATGAACTATTTCCTATTTCTTTTTCTTTTTTTATATGTTTTGGTCTTCAACTTTGATTAGTAAATACTTATTTCTCATTGTGCATTTGATTCTCTTTTAAATATTGGTACTCCTCATTTTATTTCACATATTTAAGAACTTTACTTATCCCTCTTTCTAATGGAGCATTTGGCATATTTCTTTACCAAAGAAAAGAACTTGTTGGTTGTCCAAAAGGATTCATTCTAAGTTACATGGTATAGAAGGTACAAATTGTGAGATCCTGTATGTTCCAAAAAAAAAATAAAAATAAATGCGTAATACAAATATGCATTGTAGAAATTGTATGGGAGCATAATAGCACCCATTGTATGGATATAGCACTAATTAGACACAAGGTTCACCATAGTTACCATGGGCTAATATGCATGGGATAATGAGGAACATGAAAAGCTGGGAGAGGACACCTGTGTATGCACGTGTCTTCAAGCATGGGTTTGATTGCAACCTTCTCGCCAGCTGGAATACAAGTTAGAGAGAGGGAGAAACATATTAGAGAGAGAAGCTGAGATAGGAGGAAAGAGAAGAGAAACCGGGAATGAAAAAGAAAAGGAAGAAGAAAGAAGAAGTGCATGGGAAGAGAAACCGATAGAGAGAGAATAAGAATTCTTTTGCAAGCTTGAAATTCTCTCTACCAAGGTGAAATTCATTTTTCTCTTTCATTTTTATGTTAGTTTTTGGTAGAATATGGATGCAACATGGGTAATAGGTCTTAAAATAAGAAAGTTGCAGGGAGCTTGAAGAGCATCAATGGAGGTTGCCAATCTTGGGTTTTCATTTCTATATGAAATGGGAAAACTGGAACCTTGGGACTATTTTTCCCATAAACTAGATCATCTCAGGAGCATGTGTACCAAATTTGGGAATTTTTCGCTAAGTAGATTAATTCCTATGATTTTCTGAAGTTTAGGACTGCTGAAACTTTGAAAATTCATAATAAATTGTGTATATGTCCGAAAATTCTGCAATTTGAGTATGTTGTAAAGCTTGAATTTAGGGATTTTTAGAGACAAGAATCATGGAAAAAGACCCACGGATGAGTGAGATATTGAAGAGAGAAGTTTCTGCAAAATTCTGGAAAAATAAGAAAACCAAGGTTAGGGAAAATAGTGAGATGCACTCTCCCCTACTCTCAGCCACGTGTTGAACACGTGAGGGCCCCACTTTGGCCCATTTTTCTCTCATTATTTGTGGAAAAATGATTTATGATTTTTGGGATATATTTTTGGTATGTTTGGTTACCCGGAAAAATAATGGAAAATTTTCTCCGGTGTGTAGAAGATTAGAAGTTTTCTATTAGCAATTGTTTGAGAAAATTTATATATTTGAATAAATTCTTACATACTGGAATGTGACATGATATTAAACTCTTATATGATTTTATTGTGCTATTATGATTTTTATTCTCAAATAAATAGATTTATAAAGTTTATTCTTGAATTTTGTCAAAATTGTGGAAATTTTACAAATAAAGTATTTTATTAAAAATCATGTGGATTAAAAATCATGTGGACAATATGTACTACTTTTTGATAAATTTGTGATTAGAAAATAGTTAAAATGTATTTCATAAAAAGTTGTTTCTTCAAAAATTATGAATGTTATTGCAAGGTTTTGGAAATTCAATTTATGGAAATCATATTTTTACATATGAATATAACTTTTAGAAAGGTTCTTCAAACTCCAAAGGTTTTAGTATAAACTTTGTGAGGAGATTTCATCTTTGAAAGCTTTTTAAGAGATTTCGATTGAAAATAAGTTAGAGTGACGCAGAGGGTCTTTACTTGTATTAATGAAAGATTCTATATCTTTGGATTGAGAGTAAAAGTTTATGGGTGCATGAACACTAAGACAATACTCACCCTTGTTCCATTAGAACTAGAAATTGAAATGTTTAGTTGGACAACTTGGAGATTTAGAGAAACTATATTCAATTATTGAATCCCTTAGATAGTTGAAGAACCAAAATGTTGCTAGGGATTTACATGATTAAATGAATAGTTGTGTATGAATAGTGATTGTATTCACTTGCGTATCTTTATGTTAGTGGTTTGACCTTATAAAAGGATGAACTACTCTAATGGGCATAGTAGTTGAAATATTGCTAGCTTGTTAGTAATAATTTCTTTATGAAATTGTTGTCGGGATGCTAAGTACATAGTATGGTGAATATGAGATAAGAAATGTTTTGTTGGAACTATTGCATGTATGCAAATTCTAATATTGTTGACGGCATATTTTGAATGCCAGTGAGAATCATGAAGGATTTGTTGCTATATTTGAGAACCATGGAGCATTCATTGCAAAGCATATATTGCTATTTATGAGAATTATGAAGCATTCATATGTTGCTACATATATGCATGTCATGCATATCATATGATTTTCACTAATGCTGATGGGATGTGATGAGAGGAGATGAGACGACCGAGGCTGTGTTCTTCCAGTTAGTGCACTAATATGTTATTTACTCATGAGTTGGGTTATAATATACACACTTCATGAGTCGAGGTGTGCTAAGATCGTAGATGCTTGTCTTCATAACAATATCAGCATCATTAAGCTTGAATGCCTTAGCCTTGTGTAGGCTTAAGCTCTGCGGGCTACTTGTCTGCGTCCGGGTTTGTTTCCTGCAGGTGATGGGCAGTTGATGGAGACAGGTATAAATGCATCTATTGCATATTTTATCTGCCATGACATTGCATCTATTGTATGCAATATGCTATAGATTGAGATAAAAAACCTTATATGCTTCGCAATGCTGTAAAAGTATATTATGATGAATGAGACTGTATTATCTATTGCTGTGTGCATATACTATTCAAAACCAAACATGAAATGCGATAGTGTAAATGAGTTTCACTGAGCCGTTGTTTTTCTCACCCAAATATTTCCCTCCCTCCAATTGCAGGTTGGGATTAATTAGTCTAGCAAGGGAGGAACGACGAAGTGCCTTCAATGGATGTAATTTTGGACAATATTTAGAAGTTCAACATGAGTTCTGTCGTTTTTGGGTTTTTTATATTTGGAATTGTATTCTCGATATTGCAAACAGTGAAATTAGTGTATTTGGATAGTGAATTTGAGGGGTGTTACACAAATCCATCTTCTTGAATGGGAACATTTAACAAAGTTAGAATGATCACCATAATTGGTGTTATAGGATCAATTTTTAGAAATTCATCAAATGCCTCCATTTTTAATTTTTACTCTCATTGGTGATGACGATCAATTGCCATCCTCTCAAATTTCCCCATTCACAAAGATTGATTTCTTCTCAAAACACAATGAAACAATTCAATTCACATGGGATGACCAAACGTACCCTTACATTTGTGAAATTTATTGGAGACAACAAATAAGATGTTCATCACCCCTTTTGCTTCTTTTGACATTGGCAACTCCAACCAGTTAGTGATTTAATTTTTATGATGATAAGAATGAAAAATGAAGATAGTAGATGTGAAGATGTGATCATAAATGGAGAGACTAAAGGGTGGATTTCTAAGAAACTTTGAAAGGAACCGATGGTAGGTAGATTGCCCACGTTGAAGGTTAGGTAGGATGGTTGTGGTTGTGGTTGCAGGATTCGATGATCTTACTGAGTTGATGATGATGAGAATGAAGATATGGGTTCAGCAACATAGGAGTTTATGGCAATGGTTGAACTAGCACGGGTCTGCAATGGTTATGATGACCAAATGAATAGTTTGACTGATGAATATATATATATACACAGGCCTTCTATCATAAAGTGCACCTTATACAACTTTGCATAAGGTAACCTCTATAGGTCTAAATGCAGCACATAATTTGAAAATTGACCGTTGAATTAGATGAACTGGTTATGAATTTCATTTTCACCAAAAATCATAGTGATTCAATGGTCAGTGTCTGAAAAGCAACTGAGAAAAATTGATGACATTTTGAAACACAAAAAAGTCACTACTTTTCACTATAACATTTTTCAGAAATTGACTGTTAGATCACTTTGATTTTTGGCGAAAATGAAATTCATGAGTAGTGAATCTAATCTAACGGTCATTTTTTCAAAATTTGTTCTACATTTGGCGCTATAGAGGTCACTTTACGCAAAGTTGCGTAAAGTGCACATTATAATAAAAGGCCTATATATATATATATATATATATGGTGGTGAACTATATTAATGGTGGAAAATAAGTGTATGGGTTGGTGGATAGAGTAAAGATGGTTGCAGATGAGATGGTGACTTTGTGTCTAAATTGCTATTAAGAATTTTTTAAATTGGTTCGATTATCTTTTGGGAAGATGTTGTTTAGCGATGCTACTTTGTGGAATTAGCTTATTGCCTGTTTATTTAATTGGTTAACAAGTAACAACATTAATTCTTATCCAAATTGGGCAAAAATATGAAGTGTTTAGAAATTGGGTTTGGCTTTTTATGATGTTGGCATAAGAAGATGAACTTATATTAGTTGTCTTTTCGAGGAAAGCACCATACTTGATGAGCTTATATCTAAGGGATATGAGGATGTTTGGTCCATAGATTTGTAAGTAGTATTAAACTTAAGAACAAAATATGTCTATACTAATCGTGAATATTCGTTTCTTCTAACTGTAGCATTCTTGCTGGTAAAAATTGCTTGGGCCAGCACCATCACAATCTACCTGTAAAAGAAACTACCCAATGCCTTAATCAGTTGTTACAATCTATGTTACATGGACCCTTTACCCTCACCTTGAAGCACCCATGTTGATACGACATGACATGGATGTGGACTTCAAAATAATGGAAAATCTTTGTACCCTTACCTGACAACCATACCCGAGTCCATGTACCGTCGGTTATAATCACACCAAACAGATTGCATGGTGATCCAGGTGTCAATCATTGTGAGCCAACAACCTAACTTAACATATAGGTAGAAGTTATTCATCTTGCCTTGGAAGTCTGTGTCTCCATTCGTATCATCCTTGATACCGGTTGTCTTGGTCCTGTATGCCACCTGTTTTCTGGTGAGATCTTTGAACTTTAGTTCTTTATTATGTTTTACCATGTCTTTCGTCAAAAGTGCATAACCATGATTACATGGTATGACCAATTACATAATTGGGGTGTTGGAAATTCAAACAATGGAGCTTCTGGTGTTCTGTACTATTCAATGGAAGTGAATCCAGTCCTCCTCTTTTGTTCTTCATTTACACTTAAGATGCTTAAATTTGAAAATTGAAAGTTATTTTCAAGATTTGAGTGCATCATTCTCTCGGTCATCATATATGAATATATGCATTCTCAATAGTTTTGGCATTCTGTCATTATATATGTTGATATGAATTATTGTATTCTCAACATCTTTTGCATCCTTGGGATGTTTTCCTCTTTCACAGTTCTTTATGACATTTTCTGTTACATAAAAGAGTAATACAAAATCTGTGTTTAAGTTTTTTTTTTTTCCCCACATAAGTAGTACCAAGTGAGATTATCGAGTGCATTTGTAGTTCCAATAGGGCACCAGCCTTTGCCAACAATGTTTATATGGAGAGTGACAACATTGCTGTTCTAGCATCAGTGAGTAGAGAGAAGGCCCAAAAGCTTGGACTGCAAGTAATTGCAGAGATAAAAGGATATGCAGGTGTAGCTCAAGTACACTTAAGAAGAATATTATCATTTTTGGTCAGGCCAAGATACCAAATGTTGGATTCTTAGTGAAAGTTGTAATTTTTTTTCCTTTTTCTGTTTCTCATGTTAAACACCTAGCACTGATATAATTGCTTTGCAAGCAGCTACTTTGATTGTAGTAACTCCAACCCTTTTAACAAGATCCTTCAAATATTGTCTTGGAGCACATGTTTTGTTTAAGATATTGTACTTTGATATTTAAATATTTGATGCCTTTGGCATCTATCTCATCATCTTTCTTATTTTCTCACCTTTTCCTCTCAGGTTCTGGCTCTTGCAATCAAAAGCTGACAGCCTTCAACTAGTAAGCCCTATGACTTTCCATTTTTTTCTTCCTCTATCAACTACTTCTGTAGAATAAATGCTCAATTTGTAACTTATAATTATTGAATTGATGCATTGTGACACTTCAGCATGGCGAATGGCTGTTTTCTATGTGCAAACAGAAAATGTCGTAGCAGTATAAAGAGTAATCCCGTTACAGGCTTGGCTATGATGAAGGATTCTGCCTCAAGGAAAGCCAATATGTGAGTCGGGCCAGAAAGGTTGAAGCATTAGTTTCAGCTTCTAAGACCGAAGCAGGAGTCTTGGAGAAAGGAGGAATCGAGATCTAGCCAGCAAAAGTAGTGCAGAGAAGCAGACATAAAAAGGGGGACTGTGCCAACCAAAATAACAACCAAAGGCAACAAAAGTGGATCGATCAGTCACCGATGATGGTGCTACGGTTTGTGTTGAAGGAGCAGAGGGTGGCTGTCCATGTTTTCACTGGTAGAAGATGTATGAGCAGTGCAGTAATGAGCTTTGGGGATGGCAGCCACGGGGCGCTGGGTTTGCCTTCCTCCTTAACGGGAATAGGGGGTGATGCCTACGAGCCCACGCAGGTCCCTGGACTTCCCTCAGATGTTTCCGCTGTTAGTGCCGGTCATTACCACTCCCTTGCAGTCACTTCCCGAGGAGATGTCTGGGCTTGGGGCAGAAACCATGAAGCCCAGCTTGGCAGAGGTCTTCTAGTTCCCAGAGATTCATGGATTGAACCAAAGAAAGTAGAAGGGTTGAATCAAGTAAGAGTTCAAGCTGCATATGCATCTGGTGTCATTTCTGCAGCCATTGGGGATGATGGCTCTTTGTGGGTTTGGGGAAAGTCAAAGCGTGGACAGCTTGGTCTTGGAAAAGATATTACTGAGGCTGTTGTACCTTCCAGAGTCAAAGCACTTGCAGGAGAAAAGATAGTTAAGGTGTCACTTGGTTGGGGCCATGCTCTTGCCCAGACTGAGGATGGGAGGTTGTTTGGCTGGGGTTATTCTGCTGAAGGTAGATTAGGACAGATTGGCAAAGCTTTGGAGACATCTCTGCTGAATTCAAGTGCAGATACGTCTGAAATAACTCGAGAAGTCTCTAGTTCAAGACTGAAAGTTGCTGAGAAGCTGGTCTTGGAAGAAATGGAGAAGGAGAAAGACATGCCGATTATTTGGGAGCCTTGTTTAATTGAAGAGCTACATGGTATTGAAGTGGTGGGTGTCGCATGTGGGCTTGATCATTCCCTAGTTCTTTGCCGTAATGGTACCCTACTAAGCTGTGGAAACAATATATACGGTCAGTTGGGTAGAGAAATACAAGATTTTGGAATGCTGCCAGTCAACATGAGCTTATGTCCCCTGTCTATAGAAGCAGGCCTTGGTCATTCTTTGGCAATTTGCCAGGTTGCATCGTCGGAGGCCATAGGAGGTGCCACAAGCATCTTTTCATGGGGATGGAACCAGAGTTCTCAGCTTGGAAGGACGGGGCCAAATGACATACCATTAATGGTTGAGGGGTTGGCAGGGGAAACACCTATTTCGGTATCAGGCGGACGTGCACATTCCATCGCTCTCACATCTAAAAGAGAGGTATGGGTTTGGGGCAGTGGTAAAAATGGCAGGCTAGGGTTAGGAAGCTCCGCTAATGAAAATGAACCATACTTGCTCGAATGTTTGGAAGGTTCTGAGGTTCTACAAGCCGTATCAGGTTTTGATCATAATCTAGTCCTTGTTGCTGAATGATGTAGCTTGAATTGAAATTAATATCAGAGGCTTTGGTGTTTCAGAAAAAGAAACAGAGGGGGAGGGGTGTGTTTCCCTGAAGAAATGAGCAAAGTGCTACCCTATAATCTATAAGCTGAGGAAAAGAATGTTCAATTTTAAATTTTTGTGGTTCTTTCATCATATATATTTCATTCCAAAGTGTGTTGTACCATCATATATGGGAACAATTTGACTGCCAATAAAAGGGAAAAGTGTTCTCTCTTGCTATTTAGATTTTTCATCTGCTTTACTTTATATATATATAGTTAAGAAAATGGGTGAAATCTTTCCCCCGCACTAGGTATCAAACTTCAATAGTTTGAATTGATGCAATGCAGCAGCTAAAATACCCCAAAACATACATTTAAGGGTAAATTACACAAAATGCTGAGTCATAGGGTTAGTAACCTAGTTCTACGAAGCTACGTTTAAACTTCAAAACTGAACAAATAACCTTCCTAACCCTGACAATGGAAAAGGTTGGAAATTTTAAGACTACGAATTAATTATCTTTTGAACTATAAATCGTGGTACTTTGTTTCCCTCGATCCGTCTACTCACTAACAGAAAAGTTGACAAGAAAGAGGTTTATGGAACATCATGGGATGCCATTAAACTGTAGCAACAACCAACCAAATCCAAGATAAATATAAAAGAAGAAATAGAACTCCTAAAGCTCACATGGCATTGGTTTTTTAACTCTTCAATGATTCAAAAGTTTCACTATCTCCTCTTATTTCTTCCAACTTCATCGCTGAAATTAAAGACAGCAAAACCCCAAAGGTAAATATGAAAAAAGCAGAAACATTCTTTATGTTAAAGATCTACTGAATTTGGAAGATCTACTAGCAGTACTGACGAAATTTACTCTACCAAATAAAGATTGAATTAGGCGAAGAGCTGGTACAGAATGCCAATAATAAAAGTATTTAATAATAATAAAACCCAACAGCCTCCTGAGGTTTTAAATGTGGCTGGTGATCACTTGAGGAATTCAACATGGCAAACATCAAATCCCAAACCCTTAGAAAGAGTCTAGAGCTCACTCTACAAGGAAAAATGAATTAGTGCAAGGACAGATGTTTACCACCCTTTATTGTCAACTACATCCGAAGGCAATTTTGTTGGGGCATCAAGTGTGGAGGAATAGGGTGTTCTTGGGAAACCAGAAGAAAAGGTGCTTGGGATTTATGCAATAAAGATTTTTGTTTACTTTTTCTTTGCTGAACAAAACAACATTATGCAATAAAGATTACAAGCATTTCGACTCTTCAATTAATTGAATTCCTCAGATAGAGAAATACAAAAGATCAATAAAAATTTACTATTATTTTATTAAAATAAGAACAACTTATAGGGGTTATTCATAAATAAACAGACTGCCAAGAATATATTACATAGAAAGGAAAAAAAAAAGAATATATTACATAGAGAAGGGCCACTGAGCGTCTTTCGGAATAGGGTCTAAAGTATAATGACCAAGTCTCCCAGTTCGGTACAGGTTAAGCAGTTTAGTAGCAACTTTATTGTGAGCATCCACATCTGATTCCTCATGCACATGAAGGGCATCCTGCAAGGCTGTGAACTGCACTTCAATAAGCCTTGCCAAATCCTTTTCATCTTCCAGATCACCCTCAAAACATGAAACTGTCTCAAATAGGGTTCGACGAACCTCATTCACTATGAAATCCTGTATGAACAATCATGAATGTCAACTTCAAATGAAGGAAAGGACAAAGGAACCACAAACCTGAAATTAAGCTCCTACCCACTCTGGATATATGTTCACACTAAAGCCCATTAATAATATATGCTTTTACCCAATAGCTCAGTAAAATTTCTTGGAGTGTTAGGAGGAAACAAGGCACCAGAAAATGTCCTCTGGATGTACTTTTAGTCATTCAGATGGGCTTTGGTACAGTAAGAAATTCGAAACAGGAAACAAATATGTTTCTTATTTTAATTTTTTTTTTTATAATAAATAATCTATAATTACCCGATTGGCAAGGCCATTATGCTTTTGAATGAACAGTATTTATCAATAGCTCAAGCTTGGCTTGTTAGTAGGCTCATTCTCTAGCTTAAACAAGCCAAGTTATAACAAACTAGGGTTCTCAACAAGAAAGTGGGGAGACTAGCCAACTGGGCTAGTTGATGAGCTCGAGTGTCCATGAGCTATGTCTAAACTTAGTTTCAAGGACTGTGAACCAAGCCCAAGGCTTAATGTAGATTAGTTTGGCTTAATGAGCTTAAGCCAGACTGCAATGGGCACTGCTCATTAAAGCTTGGCTCCTTCATATCACATGGTGTTAGTAAATATGATAATAGTACATGATATTTTGAATGTGATTAAAAGCCTAGCCTTTTAATGTTGTCCCGGATTTGAGTATGGATTGTACACTATTATACTTCTACAGAATTTGCACAATTTGTAATGTTTATTTATTTGGTTCAAACTGTAGTGATCGAAGCAAGGGCAAAGTTTGAGAAGTGAAAACAGGAAGCGAAAGTAAAAGGTCAAGTAACCAGGATACATTAGACAAGCATACAAGACAGTGGTATACGAATATTACAAGGAACAGATGTGAAGCACTCATAATTAATGAGCAGTTGGAATTAGGAAGCACATACAAAGCAATAAGTGGTGATTCCAATACAGGAGAAAGCGAGCAGTTAAGATACATAGAAGCATACATGGAGCCGCATAGGAAGGGCTCATAACTGATGTGTAGGAACTAGGAACTAGGAAGGGGAGCATCTAAATATAAGAAAAACATGGCAGGTAAAAACCTTTACAAGTGATCATAAGAAAACGACAACATTTTAGTGAACTAAATATTGGCCCTCGCTAATTTTAGCAATAATTAGTCAACTAGAATAAATATGGTTGTCATTCCTAATAAAGAATGAGCTCCGCATAGTCTTAGTAATGCAATTTTGGATACTGAAAATATAGTTCATAAGCTTTGGAAGCACAAACTTTTAAAATAAAAGGTATGAATTACAAAAATGAAAAAACATAAAATGAAACAGTGTGATTTTGAAGCACACTTCCTCAAAAGCTTTTAAAGCATAGGGCTTCCATCTTATAGGTCATGCTTCCAGAGAAGTATCTCCAACCCTCCATTGGTGTTTCCAGTAATTGTAGCTTAAACTATTACGGGGTTGATTTTGTTTTAGGCTCAATAGTGTTCACACTATCATGTTTGATGGGCTTCAGACTACTTTCGAGAGACTAAAAAGAACAAAGCTGACCTTTAGCCCACATAGATTTGTGGAAGAGCCCAAAGCAGGCCTACTATCAAGCTTGATCTGAACCTGAGGCTGTTTAAAATTCTGCAAGCCCAAGTTGAACTAGGCAGATAACTATTTTGATCACCCTAAACATTACAAAAAATTTATCAAAAGCACAACTTATGAAATTGAAAATGTATTAAAACCTAGAGAAAAATTTGTAAGGAGTTAAATAACTTTTTGGCATATTCTATTACTGTTAAGGAAGATATTCTGTTCAACATTCACCACTCTATTGCTAATGAATTTTAAAAGGGCTAATTTAATATTGGAATTTGTTATTTAATGTTAGCCCTATGACTATAGTCCATGTCCAAAATGGATGAGTTTTGATGAAAAAAAATGTTCTATTGTGTTATTAATAATGTGTTCTAAGTGATGCATGTAAAAAGGGTACAAAGTTCAAAAACATCTCTTAAGCACCAAAAGGTTCTTAAGGCCAAAGCACTACACAAGGAGTCAAATCTCTCACGGCCAAAGTATTGTTCAAGAAATCAAAGCCACTTAAGCACAAGCAAGCCGAGAACACTCCCCAAGGTCTTATAAAGATGTTATCTAATTTCTTGTATTGGGAAAGTAGGGAATAAATATATTTGTAAGCCTCTCAACCAGTTTACTTATGAAGCTCATTGGACTTTAGTAAGACTGTAGGAACTCCAATGCATTTGGCTCATACTTTGAGTTTTAGTCTCAATAAGAATGCTAGTTCTTAATTAGACAACATCTTGCTTCAAACATAGGAGTTGCCCTATGAGAATTTAGAAATCCGATGCTTTGATAGTGTAAGGAATCCCGAATGGAATGATTTTGACTCATTGGACTTTAGTAAGACTAAAGGAACTCCAATGCATTTGGCTCATAATTTTGGAGTTCCCTATGCCCCTAAAAAATGGCCTGTAAGTGCATCTTTATCTAGTATGATTATGGTCAAGGCATATAAATAATTCTGTCTTTGGAAAACAATTTCTGTGAAACTTTATGCCTCCCCATTAAAACAGGAATGCGGGGCCATTCGAATGGTGACTGCGTTTGAATGGACCCGAGAAAATTTTTTGCTCATTTATGCCTCCGTTCGAACGGAGCAGAGAATGGTTCTGTAAATGGGATAGGGCCATTCAAATGGATCCTCTTGCCATTAGAATGGAGTTTAAATTTTTTACTACAATGGCTAGCCTAAAAGGCTTGAGGGCCGTTCTAACATATAGTGCAAAAATTCTTCTCTTGCAACATTTAATACTCTTAATTACCACAAATCTTCATTGGCCAAGTTCCCAAGAGCTTGGAGAGTTTGGGAGGGCTTATATGTTAGCTCTTTCCACCATTTTGACCTATCTAGTTCATTCATTAACAAGTAAAAAGAGCATTCAAGTCCTCTAGTACATTTACTCCGCAAACATGGATCATTTGAGATCCATTAGTAATACTTATTGAGAGCTATTAGTGTGAGATTCAACTTGTATTTTCAGATTTCCAAGATGCATTCCTTGTACAACTCAAATCTATTTCTATCACCCTTGTAAGGAGAGTCATTTGTTAACCCTAGGAGGTAGGAGAAAAGGGGATTTTCTCTACCTTGGTGAAGAGTTGGTGAACTCGTAAAGATTGTTGTTAGAGTTAGTAACGGAATTTTTGTACTTGCATCTTATTTTCAGTATATATATTATTGATGAGGACTGGAATAGGTTAAGTTCCAGATTTCCTATTCTCTTTCACTCATCTCTCTCTCTCTCTCTCACGTATCTCTCTCTTTCTCCCCTTTCTCTCAAACCCTAAATCTAACTCAACTTGGTATTAGAGCAAGGTAGAAAAAAACCCAAAAAAAAAAAAAAAAGAAAAAAAAGAAAGAAAGAAGAGAAAAACAGCATGGGGTAGGCTCCCGGTAGAATCAGACTCCCCATCATCAAATAAATAAATAAATAAATATATATTTTTTTTTGATGGGGTAGGCTCGCCCCTCTCTCCAGAGTGCAGTGGTATTTTTTGTGGAATTTTTTGAATTCGTTTAATGGGTGTATGGTATTTTTCTTTGATTTTCGGCATATATTAACCTATTTTTCAGATCTGAATTCTAGGTGTTTTGGGGAGTTTTTCTTGGTCTAATCCTTCTCCCTAGGCGTCGACTAGCCCCTTGGAGTAGCTTCTTGGTATTTGTTTTAAGAATCCATAGCTGTAGAGTCAATTTTTGAGGTTTTGGGTGTTGGCAGCACTGCTGGACCTTTTTTTTTTTTTTTTGTCATATGACCTCGTGGATGCTATTTTTGATGTATTGAATCTCATTTATGCTTGTGGTGGCGGGGTTTGTGGAGGTTGCAGACCTTAAGTGCTTTTTGGTTCCTGTTTTTCTTGCCCATTATTGATATAGTTGACTGTCCCTTAAGTGTTCTTTATTCCTTTATTATTCGAGACATTTTTGGTTATTCGATTTCTTGCCTTGGTTGCTGGTTGCTTCTCTTGGGTTAATATGGCAGAGACTAAGGTTGATTATTCGACTAATTTCCCTAAAGATGATGACACACCTAAGGCTATTACCTCTAAGAAATTGAATGGTGTTAATTACTTGGCTTGGGCTCATGCGGTGAGGATTTTTTTGCGTAGCAAACGTAAGCTCAAGTACCTCACTGATGATGCTCTTGCATCCATGGATTCTGGCTATGAGACTTGGATGTGTGAGGATTCTACTGTTATGGGGTGGCTTTGGCATAGTATGGAACCCAATATTTCTACAACTGTTGAGTTCTGTGATTCCTCCAAACAGATTTGGAATTCAGTCGCTGAGTCGTTCTCCCAACAAAGTAATGTATCTCGTGTCTTTGAGTTATATGAGCAGATTTTCTCTGTTAAACAAGGTGATAAAACTTTATCTGAGCATTATAGCATTTTGAAGGGTCAATGAGAACAGTTATTGTAGCTTCGCCCGTTTACTACTAATTTGGATCAACAAAAGCAACAATGAGAAGATTTTATGATTGCTTCTCTTTTATCCAGTCTTAATTCTAATCTTCGGGTTTTTAAGGATCAAATTCTGGCTAGTGAGACACTTCCCACTGCTACTAATGCTTACTCTCGATTGCTTTGCTCCACTCTGGAACCTCTTCGATTGTCAATCATTCTCCTAGTGTCTCTCTTGAGCAATCTGCCTTAGTTTCCCATTCTGGAGGTCGTGGTTTTAGTGGCAGCCACTCTTCTGGTTGTTGTAGTTTTTCAGGCACTCCTTCTGGAGGATGTGGTACTGTGTTTCGGGGCATTCCTCGTGGTGGCAGTAATTCCATAGGCCGTGGTACTCGTTATTGTGATCATTGTGGGGGCACTAATCATACCGAACCTTATTGTTAGAAGAAGTATGGCAAACCGAATCGTGTGAATCAAGTTCTGAATGATTATGGACAGTCCTCTTTTATTCCAGTTACTCCATCTAGACAGGTTATCACCACTTCATCCCACACTGAAAATCCTTACTCGTCTGCTACTATAGTAGCCTCAGGTACTATCTCGTGTATTGCCAGTTCGTCCCCCCCTTGAGTTATTAACTCGGGTGCCAGTTCTCATATGTATAGTATACCTTCTTCTTTTTCTGCACTAACTTCTGTTAATCATCAAATTGTTTTAGCCGATGGGTCTTCTCGTTCTGCTGGTGGGCGAGGGATTTTTCACCCTTCTCGCTCATTCACTTTACCTATAGTCTTTATGTTCCTAATTTTCTTTTTAACCTACTCTCTGTTAGTCAACTGACTAAACTTCTGAATTGTTCAGTAACTTTTCTTCCAAATTCTTGTGTTTTTCAGGATCTCAAGACGAAGAAGAGGATTGGTTCGGGCCATGAGAAGGATGGACTTTACTACTTGGACACTGATATTTTGCCTACTTCCTCTGCCTTGACTGCATTTGTTTTACCCTCCGAGTGGCATGCTCATCTTGGACATCTTTGGCTCATCTCAAACTGGCTGTTCCTGGTTTAATAAATGTTTCTAGTTTAGAGTGTGAGGCATGTCAACTTGGCAAGCATCACCGTAGTTCTTTTCCTGTTACTCATCATGGTCGTGAGTCTGCATCTTTTAATTTAGTCCATACTGATGTTTGGGGTCCTTCCCGTACTCCTACTGTTTCTGGTTTTAAGTATTTTGTTATTTTTGTGGATGATTATTCTCGTGTGACTTGGTGATTTTTAATAAAAGAGCGTTATAAACTTCTTGATATTATTTGTCGTTTTTATAATCAGATTCGTGTTCAATTTGATAAGCATATTAACATTATTCAGTCTGATAATGCTAGAGAATATGTTCAAACTGCTGTAGATTTTTTTTTTTTTTTTTTAAGGGGAATGGGGTATTATTCATCAGACCAGTTGTGCTCATACCTCTCAACAAAATGGGGTTGCTGAACGTAAACTTCGTCATTTACTTAATATTGCTCATACTTTAATGATTGGTATGAATGTTCTAAAGTTTTTTTTGGGAGATGGGGTTCTTACTGCTTGTTACCTTATTAATCGTGTTCCCTTATTAATCGTGTTCCTTCTGTTAGGTTATCCATTCAATCTCCCCTCTATATTCTATTTCCTCATCGTTCCCCTTTTTCTATTCCTCCCCGTGTGTTTGGGTGTGTTGCTTTTGTTCACATTCTTGATCCAGGTCATGATAAGTTATCTCATCGGGCTCACAAATGCATTTTTCTAGGATATTCTAGAACTCAAAAAGGATATCGATGTTATCATCTTGATTCTCATCGCTACTTTGTGAGTGCTAATGTCACTTTTTTTAAGTCCACTTCATATTATTCTTCTTCTGGGATATCCTTGTCACTTGATATCATTTCTTGTCGTGAGGGGGAGCATTTTTTGTCTACTCCTCTTCCCATTCTATTGTCTTCTTCCTCGTCTCCATCTGTCTCCTCCCCTATTGCAGGCATATCGACATGACAAGGACAAGACTGCTGTTTCTTTGGGCCCTGATCAAATCTCAACTCTCTCCGGACTCTGTGGATCCTTTGCCAGCTATCACCTCGTCCGATGATTTGCCTATTGCTCTTCGTCGACGTAAATGTACCTGTACCCAACACCCTATCTCTAACTTTGTTTCCTATGCTAATCTCTCTCCTTGTTTATGGTCCTTTGCATGTACTTTATCTTTCATTTTTGTTCCTAAGAATTATAAACAAGCTTCTTCTTCTTCGGGCTGGAAAACTACAATGGATGAGGAAATGCATGCTTTGTATCATAATGAGACATGGACTCTTGTCCCTCTTCCATATAGCAAAAAGATAGTTGGCTGTTGTTGGGTCTACATAGTCAAATAGTTACCCGATGGTTTTGTTGAGCGGTTAAAGGCTAGGTTGGTGGCTAAAGGCTATACCCAAACTTATGGTGTTGATTATATGGAGACGTTTTCACCGGTTGCTCGTCTAAATTCTGTTCGAATTTTACTCTCTGTTGCTGCGAGTCTTTCCTGGCCCTTGTATCAACTTGATATAAAGAATGCATTTCTTCATGGTGATCTTCGGGAAGAGGTGTTTATGGATCAACCTCCTGGCTTTGTTGTTCCGGGCAAGAAGAATCTTGTGTGTTGTCTTCATAAAGCCCTATATGGTCTGAAACAATCTCCTCATGCATGGTTTGACAAATTTAGCACAGTTGTTCTTGCAGATGGCTTTCGGCGCTCCACTTATGATCACTCAGTCTTTGTTCATACCTCCTCTTTGGGTACAATAGTGTTAATTGTGTATGTGGATGGCATTATTATTTTGGGCAACAATTCTGCTGGTATTGCTGAAGTTAAGAAACACTTGAGTCAGTCATTCCATACCAAAGATTTGGGAGCTCTTCGCTATTTCCTCGGTATTGAAGTCGCTCGCTCTAGGCGTGGTTTTTCTTTGTCCCAACGCAAGTATGTCCTTGACCTTTTAACTGAGACCGGTCTTCTTGGTACTCGTCTAGCTAATACACCTATGAATTCTACTGTCAAACTTGATTCTCAGCAGGGTGATTTATTTTCTGATGTGGGTCGCTATAGACGTCTTGTTGGTAAACTGATTTATCTTACGGTTACAAGGCCAGATATTACTTATGCTGTGGGCATTGTAAGTCAATTTATGCATGCTCCTCGCCAACCTTATTATGATGCTGTCTGTCGTATTCTTAGGTATCTTAAGGGCACACCTGGTTATGGGCTCTTATACACACCTTTGGCTTCTCTCTTTGTTTCGGGGTTTAGTGATGCTGATTGGGCTGGTGATCGTTCTGATTGTCGATCTACTTCTGGTTATTGCACTTTTGTTGGTGACAATTTGGTTACTTGGAAGAGTAAGAAACAAAATGTTGTGACTCGTTCTAGTGCTGAGGCTGAATACTGTGCTATGGCTCACACTGCTTCAAAAATGTTATGGGTTTGCTCATTTTTACAGGATTTTGGTATTTCTGTTCCTACGCCTATGCCTATGTTTTGTGATAATTAGGCTGCTATCTTCATTGCCAATAATCTTGTTTTTCACAAGCGCACGAAGCATATTGAGGTTGACTATCATTTTATTCGTGATTTGCTTATCCGGAAACAGATCAGTACTCCTTATGTTCGTTTTGCTGATCAGCTTGGTGATATCCTTACTAAGTTTTTACCACGTGTTCCTTTTCTTCATTTGTTTTCCAAGCTGGGCATGTTTAATTTATATGCTCCAGCTTGAGGGGGAGTGTTAGACTTAGTAAGGGTGTTTTTGTACTTGCATCTTATTTTCAGTATATGTATTATTGATGAGGACTAGAATAGGTTAAGTTCCAGATTTCCTATTCTCTCTCACCTATCTCTCTCTCTCTCTCTCACCTATCTCTCTCTTTCTCCCTCTCTCAAACCCTAAATCTAACTCAACTATTGTGAAGGTTTCTACACCTTGAAGGAGATTTGTTAGTGGATTGGGAAATCCTTAAAAGGGTGCTTGAGGCATGGACGTAGGTAATGGGCCAAGCCATGTTAAGATATCATGTTTCATCTTCCTTTCCTTACTCTCTGTTATGTGCTGCAAGTTGTTATTGTTCATTGTTGCTTTACTTGCATTAAGTTTATAATTTTATTTGAAATTGCTTAATTGGAACAAAAATTCGCCAAGACCACCAAATTCAACACCCCCACCTCCCTGGGATAACATTTAATATTGTACTTTTATTCTCTCTTGTTAGGGCCAGAGCTAGGATTTTGCCTATGTGGGGGCAATTAAGCACTCATTAATAATATCTAATTTGATTTTATAAAATCAATCAATGATAGAAATCAACCAATGTGCCCATTCTATGAATGATGAGAAGACCCCAAATATTCGTTCATATATATATATATATATATATATATATATATATATATATATATAT
>JAESVK010000170.1:389447-449104 GCA_017140935.1 Hamamelis virginiana
ATATATATTTTGAGAAATTGATAAACACACGGTGTGCATTGCATGAGAAATAGAGTTCTTGAACTTTTATTTATTTATTTTCCATCATACAAGGAAAAAAGTAAATGCTTTTGGGCACACTTAAGAAAAATTGACAGTACAACACCGGTTCTCTTTCGTATAGATAAGATTTTGAGAAAAAAAGAAAGAAAAAGATACAAGAGTTTGTCATTAAATTGGTAAAGAAGCCTCTAAAACAAACCGTTTCCTTACATTAAAAACGAAGTCATATTGATTTGGTTTGTAGAACATGTTCACACCACTACATTAGCAAATGCAATTTGAACCGAAAGAGATGTGTAAAAGAGTAAGTAGTCTAAAGGGGTTTTTTGTAAGGTTTTTGGTAAATAGTATTGTAGGGGCAAAAAATTAAAAATTAAAAGTTTTAGAAAGTATGAACTGACACCAAAGCTTTTTAAAACTTTGCTGGGAGCTGGCATCCACACTGTGAATCCACCCTTGTCTCTTGTTATTAATTATTTTAGGGATAATTGGCCAAAAGTCCTACTTTAGGACTCTGTATTGCATAAAGTCCTGTTATATATATATATATATATATATATTTTTTCAATAGTCCTATTTTGAAAACTTTTAAGACCTAAGATCCTTTTTTATTAAAATTCATTTTTTTTAAGACGGAATTGCCCTTAGAAGATTTGCCCCCCATTTTCCACTGTCTCTCCACACGTTGACGCATTCGTAGCGTGAATCTTCTATAATCTCACCGGTTGTCTCGCCGGCAGCTAGTAGCAGAGCTTCCACAGCGATGGTTAACGTTAATTCAGATCTTCTCCGGTGATCAGATCTTCTTTGACGATCAGTGCTTTTGGCCATCGATTTTGCTCTTGACGCCACATCAACATCTCTCCAAAAAACTGCCATTACTGAGATTTTCGAGCTCAAAGAGAGAGAAAAAGAGAGAAGTAGAGAAGCTACGGAGACATAAAGAGAGAGAAGATGAGACATAAAGAGGGAGAAGAGGATACATCATTGGGGCCTAAGATCATGGTTTTAAGTATCGCCCGATCTTATACGTATCGCCCGATACATATGGGATTTCAGAGGCTCCTGTACGCTTTACACCCCGATACTATATGTGTAAAGTAGTTCATGGCGTATCGGCCTGATACGGTGCGTAAAGGTGCATAAAGGGTACACCCCCGAATCCTGTTACACCCACGTGAATGACTGGACCCATCTATCTCTGATACAAGCAAAGATTCCTAACAACCAGTACACTACTTTGATTTTCTTTCAAATATAAATGATAAAGTCTCATGATTTAATTCTTAAAAGAGTAAATAAAATTTTTAATCATTTAAACTAATAATAATACAATTCAAACAAATTTTTGGTTTTATTTTAAACTTTTTAGCTTGCAAGCCAGTAACTTATAACTTACATAATATATTCTAAACATATATTACAAAAATATTTTTCAAAATAATTATAAATTACGGGTGTACAAGAATTTTTAACACGTTTATTTATATTCGAAAAGTTCTAGTTCATTACTCAATTAATTTTAATTGAGTAACGAACTAATGGTTTGTGAAAACTTGAAATAAATTCACTAGAACTCTTTGAAAACATTAATATACATTAGTATAGGGTAAAGATGTGTATTGCTGCTTTTGGGGGTTGGTGTGCAAAAATAAAAAATATTCACGGCCCTAACGCCTGATACCCGTTACGTATCATCCGATACACCCGATACCCGTTACACCTTTACCGTTACCGTTACAGGTCCGTTACCCGATACTTAAAACCCTGCCTAAGATCGCTGGTGTTGAGGGCTCACAGAGTATATATGTCGTCAGATCACGCCAACGACAAGGAATCGACCAAAGCCAGATCGCCGATGAAGAGGCTGCTGCTCAGAGAGAAAAAGAGCGGCAACGAATGCTCTCGATTCTAGGGTTCATTGCCCCAAATAAAATACAAGATGAGATTTTGGACTCACAGGTGGCAAATGTTGCTGGGCAAGCTAATTTCATGTTCATGGATTTTAACTTCTGGAGTTGCAGAGGGTGCCTCGAATTAATCACCAGATATTTTACAGTGGCGCCGGGTACATCATATTTTTGTCTTCCATTTTTGCTTTTGTTCCCCATAATTTTCTTAGTAAAGAACTGGTGAATTTCAAAGGCGTCCTAGCTCAAAGGCTTGGTTTTGCCATGAGTACTTGCTAAATGTCTATTGGCTGGGTGTGGAGTTTTTTAGGTGCTAATGTAGGGCATATAGTGAGTCATTTGGTTGGTGAGAAAATGGAGGAAAAAGAAATAGATTGTTTTTTCTTGTTTTTTTTTTTTTTTTAAATTTTTTTTAAATGTAGTTAACTGCGATTCCGGTGTAGGAACTCGGGATTCTGGTGTAGGAACTCGGGATTTCGGCGTAGTAAACTCCGAGGTCCAGCGTAAGAACTTGGGGTTTCGGTGTAGTGAACTCAGGTTCCGACGTAGTGACCTTGAGTGTCTGAGATAGTAAACTCCAAGTTGGGGTTGAAGGTTGTTTGGGAAAAGAATGACATTTTTGTCCAATTCATACCAAAAGGACTTTTGGCATGAAAGATCTCTTTTGAGAGGATTTTTGACATGAAAATCTTATTAAAGAGATCTTTGGCCAAATTCCCCATTATTTTAAGGTAGGACGTTACTAAGTTTATTTTTATTAATTCAAGAGTTGTATGGCTTTTTGTTAAGATTCCAAAGTTTTACATTGAATTGGGGTCATATGTAAGCTCATGAAGAAGCTCAATCTCAACCATACACAGAAAACTTGAACAAGGCTACTTGAGATTAAATAGAGCTTGAGCTCAACCAAAGATGGACCAATTTGATCTTGAAAACTGAGCATTCAGCTCAATTTCTCATTTTAACCCCTACACACAGTCCTCTCCCAAAGCATGTACCCACCAAAGTCTCTTTCCATATCAAACCTATTTTCATGATTTCACCCAATGTGAAACACCACAAATGGATCATCACAAATAAAAAAATTCACTAACAGCCACATTCATAAAATCCAAAGCTCACAGCTTTTAACTTTGGTTGTTTATACGCACTTAGAGGGGATTCTAATAGAGGGCAAGATAAACGAAATATTGTATAAGCAAAAATTCGATAATTTGGTGGTAAATAGTTTAGGAAAGATCATCAATATCAAAAGTGAATTTTGTGGCTATCTTTGGTTCACTTAGATTCAAAAGAAGTCAAAACTCACATTTCAGTTAGTTACCTCATTACACAAGCTCATTGTCAATCTAAGTGATGAAAACTAGAGCATATAGGAGATCAAAATAACTCTGATATCCTCGACATATCTCTGATATATCCGTATATCTGAGCGTATCGATACAATATTATTAGACTTAAATATTTTTACCGATATTTACCGATATTGTATCCATCATATCTTTAAATCAATATCGATATTTTGATACGATCGATATGTCTGTGTCTTAGGACCATCAATATATCTATCGAAACTAATATTTAATTCCTTGGTTCAAATTATGCAGTCTCCGGTTTAATCTATAGAATAAGTCTACTTAAAAGGTTGGAAGGAATTTGTTTCACCATTTTTGTCTAGAGTGAAGTGAAAGAATGGCCTATGGTTGTTTCTGTTTAAAGCCACTGTTTCATTATGTCATTTTAGTTTTACCACAAAATAATATACATTGCAACTAACACAGACTTACAAAGATATGCTTACATCATTCAGTTCAATAATTCTACACATAGTGTTGCTTAGTTATATGATAGCTTGAGTACTCGTACCTGTGTGTGATCTGTAGGATATTGCTTTTTCCGTTCCATGTCCAACTCAGAGTTACCTGAGCACTCTGCTTTGTGGTCAATAGATGATCTGGCATTCTGATTGATGGAGAATTTTGCCCATTTCTTGTACCCATCACTCAAGTTGAGGACAGCTAGAAAAATTTGAGCAAGTTCTTTTTCTTCAACCATACAGTCCCCAATAGCTCCTGCATTGGAGCTGAAATTGCTGAAAATTTTGGGAATCTGAATTATCTCCCCATCCCCAATACAACTCCATATGGTTGAATCACTCAGGTGGCTTGTCTAAGTAATGCAAACCCACCGAGTAGGACCAGCTATGGGTGAAATATTACTACTCAAATATATCCATAAAGGGGAGAAAAATTGGTGGTATAATCATACCTGTTAAAGCTAGCTTCGAGCAGACCTCAACATCAAGAATCTCTGGAGGCAAAACACCAGGGGTGTCCAGGACATAAATATTGGGATGGCTACCAATCTGAAGATGAAAATCAAATTTGATTTATAACATAATAAACACAGGAACAGAAAACACACAGAACAAGAAAATAAAATAAAAGAAACATGCTAATCTCTGCATGACTAATTTATTCTCTTGAGCCTGTTCGGTTGCAGAGAGGCTTGAGCAAATGAAAAGAAATTTACAAAACCATTTGAAGCCCAAGTAGTTGTGTGCTTCCCTTCATTGGTTTTCTCAGCAACAGAATGAAGCATCAAAGGGAATAATATAGAGATTATCCAAATGCTAATTCAGCTCATTGACTAGAGATGAACGACATTGATAACCATCACAACTTAAATGGTAATGACTAATGATGACTTTTATCAAATTCAAGGGTATCTAAATGTTCACTTTATGAAAAGAAGCAGATGTAAAATTAGGCTAGAAACCTTCAAGCTGCTGATATCTCTCGTCTCTCCTGGCAGTGGACTCACCGTTGCGTTCTTCAACTTTCCTTTCTCTTAAAGCCAATAGAAAGTTCAAAAAGTTGGAATCAGGTCCAAACTTAATAAAATTTTTAAAAAATGGAAAAATAGGGAAATAATTATTGAAATAAATGCCTTGAATTTGAAAAACAAGATGTTATAGCTAATAGGATGAAAGAAGTTTGAAGTACCTGCTGCACTAATCCTCCCGATGTGATGCAAAGAGTTGGCAAGGGCTGACTTACCAACATTAGGAATCCCAACTAGCAGTATTGTTGTGGTATGACTAGAATGATCTGTCTTCCTCAATTCTCTGACTCGAGCTTGTAAAAAGTTCAGGAACTGTAAGAAGTGAACTCCTATCAGATCCTTCTATATTTAATAAAGAAAAAGTAAGATAAAATCATAAGTATAACTAAAAACAGAAATGGGGTTTTACTGCCTCGTATATATAAAGTTATTGGTAGACCTTTCAAATTGTACCTGAAGTTGAGATTATAGTTGAGTCAATTGTCAAATTAATAAGGCTTTTTGATCATCAGCAGGCTCACTCTTAAATCAAATACAGAAAAACGAAGACATGGCTCAAATGATTTTGAAGAATCCATAAATAATTATTTAGGGGTGCTTGGATGCCTCATGGAAATGAAATCAGACCATTGTCTTTCTCATAGCATTTGAATGTGATGATCTATCCTTTGGAATAAGTCACCACATGCACATGCATGCGCTGATTCGCACACATATACACAGAACAAAGAATCCTTAACAAGAAGGATATTGAAAAATAACCAAATGATGTCATTACAAAGAGTTCAGACACTGATCCTATACATACACTAGAATAAACTCATTTCAAATGCTATTAGAAAAAATGAACTCAAATAAAAGAATATGTAAAACACGAATTATTCCAAATGCTCCCTTATGAATGCATACTGAAAGGACACCAGAGTTACCTCCTTGATATTCTCCTTATTATGGGAATTAACTCCATAAGCAATACAGTTTTGTTGCTCAAAATACCTCATCCACTCCTGAAAGTGTAATAAAATGTATCAAAATTATATAAAGAAAATCAACCGTGATAGTTATAAATCAGAATGAGTCTAATTTACGTCACTATTCTGAAAGAACATATTATTATTGCAAGAAAAAAATACTTATTTTTCAAAAATAAAACTTCCACAGCCAAGGATGCACATACTGTGAACATCAATTACTTGATATGAGAAATTTCCTTGTTGAACCTTCCACTAATTAAAATATTCCTTGAGAAAAATTTAAACAAACAAGGAATGTAAGTAGATTTGCAGAACTTGATTAAAATTTCGAGGTTTGTTCTTATGAAATAAATTTCAAAAACAAAAAAAGAAAAATGGGTTGTGTTCAAACTAAGTCATGGGATTTGACATCCTTAGATTACAAATCCTGTAATTTATTAAATATAATCTAAAATGTCATTTGAATTCAAGATTTCAAAGTTATATTACTACTAAAAATTCAATGTCAAGTTCAACCACTTAAACAAGGAACGCGGCAGATGAGATTCGAATTATAGTTAATATAAATTGGCCTGATGCATAATGGATCAGGGCTTTCTAACTGTAAGATGGGTAATATTAAAAAGAAAAGGAATCCAGAAGCCTTTTATTGAGATAGATAGAGTTGGCTTCATTAATCAGTAACATATGAACTCTGATGGTAATGCTTGAGTGAGATTCATGTAATTGGGCCCACTGTAGTAGAAATTGTGCATTGAGGGCCGCTTCTGTGATGTCTTTGTGGTATCTAAACTTTAACTCAGATAAAAATTTGATCAATAAAGGTTACTTGTGTGGTGCCCACCCCATGTGGCTGGGATTCAAGCTTTGTTGAGTTGAGGATTAATCAATTATATAATCACACAATAAAGCTTGGTCCATCCTGCACATGGTCTTAGCATCCAATACTCATACTAGATACAATATTATGCTCCCAAAAGACCCAAGCTCTTAAAGAACTCCACTAGTCTGAATTGCTTAATTTGATTTATATGTCCACTTCTTTTGTTTAGGACTATATGCATCAAGCTCTTTGTTGCTAACAGTAGACTGTGAACTCCAAAATGAGATATTTCTCCACCAACTAAACATATGGAATTGTTGAAAGTCATTTTTGAATAGAAGTTTCCTCTACTTGTACCAATACAAAAAGGGCATGTTTCCTAGATCAATCTAACGTAACAAAATAGTAGAGTTTGGTCATGTAAGCTTGGTTCCAGTAAAATTTTATACTGCTTATTGCAGGCTTATTTCAATGCACCAGAAGGAGATGAGCCCTTGGCTTTCGACATGGGTAGCATGGGGAAAGGTCAAGTATGGATCAATGGGCAGAGCATTGGAAGATATTGGACTACTTATGGTAATGGTAATTCATAATTGTTGTGGGTGCAGTTATTCTGGTTGTGGTCAACCAACTCAACAATGGTAAGAACTTTTCTTAAACCTTTTTTTTTTTAATAAATGGGATAGAATTGAAGGCTAAATGGGCAAATTGTTCATGCTAAAGTTCGTATAAAATTTTTGGATTTCAGGTACCATGTTCCTCGGTCTTGGTTGAAGTCACACCAAAATCTATTGATAGTTTTGAGGAAATTGGGGGCAATGCACCAATGATTTCTCTTGTGAAAGGATCAGTCACCAAATTCACCGCCTCAATAAATATATAAATTCATTCTCCGATGAAAAGCTAAACTTAAAAATTCAACCCCAAAAACTGATTCCTTTTAGAGAAGTAACATGACCAAAATAACAAAGAATTGGAAAAGAAAGAATAACCTTCATTTCTGACCGATTTGCAAGGTCCATCTTGTTCATGACTATAATTCGCCTCGAGGAAGATGGGTAGTTTCTTAATTGCTCAAACTCCGATGACAATGGAATCTAAAAGTAATAAATTTTTTTTTACAATTAATCAATAAAAGTAAGAAATTTTAAAAAAATAAATAAATAAAATAACAATCATCTTAAGCCCCTGCTCCACAAGAAATGAATAAATAAATAAAATTGCCGTAGTCTTTGATTAGTATTTTGAAAGTAAAGCTCTTGCTTTTGCAAGCAAAAGTCAAAGCAAATTGAAACCCACTTTAGAGAGAAATTTAGATAAATTAAGCAAAGCCATTTTGCTCTCAAAAACAAGTAAAATACTTTAAAAATTTTGTAAAACCTATTAAAATGAAGTATGATTTAGTTAAAGAAAAATCATAGATGGTTTCTGGAAAAAAAAAGTAAGCCCATATCCGAACTGTAAGTGGTAAATTGCACAAAAGCCATTGCAAACAAGCAAGGCATGATCTGTGCAAAACAATTTGATTGATATTTGATAATAAGGACTAAGCGCGCCCCACCCCTGCAAATAATAATAAAATATGGTATAAAATTCATGGAGACCTTGACTACATTGCACAAAGTGAACATCACCAAACCCAGTTTCTGAAACAGTATATCTAGCCTAAAAAAGCCACAACAAATTCAATCAGACATTTCATGGAACACTTAGTGCGCTAATACCGTTGTACATATACCAAGCTAAAAAAAGAGTAAGAATTTTGAGTACCCTTGCATCTCTGATTTCGAGGATGAGATCAACCCATGGGATTCGTTCAGAAATGGCGCGAGATGCAGCCAACATGTGAGGGCTGTACCATCCTGACCCTTTGTTTCCCGCCATTTTCTTAACAGCAGCGCCTAACCGCCTTGCTATCTTAGCCGTCGCCATATGAGGGAAATTTAAAAACAAGAGGCTGATGTATTGATGTTTATTGCAGAAGTTGGAGCTGATGATCATGTAATGGTCGAGTCCATGGAACTGTAGAGAACAAGCTAACCACGGTCCGCCATGTCAACCATGGCGTACGGATTTGCTGTTGAGGCATAAATCCTAGGGAGCGTACTTAGGGGGTGTTTTGCTCCAGACAAAATATCAGCCGTAGATGGCTTTTCTACATTTTGTTTTGCCTTTTTTTTTTTTTTTTTTTTTTTTAATTTTTAACACACTACATTTGGAATCATGTAAACAAGAATAGATCATTCATTTGCAATTCTATTATTGAATCAAATTAATTGTTTGGAATGGCACAAAGAATAACAGAATTGATTTTAGAATGCTTCTGCTCATTTTTCTCTTTTCTAAATGTAGAATAAAAAGCCACTGGGGCTAGCTCAATCGGTGAGGGTATAAGGAAGAAAGTGTAGAATTAGACTAGATCTAGGAATGAAATCCCCTCCAATGTAAACAAACCAAAAAATAATAATGAGATACAGAGATATGTATAAGATATTTTGTGCAGATAAAGTGTGTCGTTGTGCTCGTCATTGTTATTAAAATATAGGTAGTGTAATTTGAATATTTACATATTCTATTACTGAAAAGGTAAGAAATATGGTCAATCTTTTCTTATGGGCATCGTATATTTTTAGTAGAGGGAAATTATCAATGCTTAATATATACATGAGTTTTTTTTTTTTTTTTTCATAAAATCTAAGGTATAAGATTTTCTACCAAAAGCCCAAAATCTACTATATATAGTGCCTGTTTGGATAGTGAATCACAAGTTGGAGAAGCGGCTTCAAAATCACAAAAAATTGATTTTGGGAGAATCCGGTCTTATCCTGATTTAGAAGCTGCTTTACTGATTTTCGATATAAAGTATTTAGCTAATACCAAAAATACCCTTACAAACATAACTTCAACAACTTTCTTCCCCTTCATATCCCCCACATAAATAGAACCTAACCTACCTCCAACTCTCCATTTCCAGCATCCACCAGTCCCATTCACCGTCCAAGGGAGATCAGTTGTGTGGTGTGAAGGCTGAAGATCGGCTGTTCCTTCTCTTCCGATTATCTTCAGGTAAGTATTTGATGTCTTCTACCCTGTTTCCACTTCTCTGTATGATTTTCAAATTTGTGCCTGTTTGGATCGTGAATCACAAGCTAGAAAAAGCTTTGCCTTGCTCTGTTAATGCCTTCCGATTATCTTTTTTTGTTTGTTTTGGTATAAATGTAGATTCTTTCCCAAGTTGTACACCATAGTAGCATTTTGATTAAACTGTTCTGTATATTGTCATGAGGGTGAATGGGTCTGAGTTCTGTAGATTTCTTCCTTCCTAATTCTTTTTTTTTTCTATCACTTTCTCCTCTGTTTTTTGTTCTTGGTTTATCATATCAGCCCCTATTCTTCTTTTTTTCCCTACATTTTTCTCCCTCTCATGTCAAAACAATATATATATATATATATATATATATATATATATATATATATATATATATATATATATATATATGGAAAGAAAAAGAAACAGTGAATAAACAAGAAACAAATTATAATAATGATAATGTAAACTTTGATAAATGGAAAATACCAAAAATTCCAGAAAAAGATATTTATCATCGAGGTACTTTCGAGTACTTTGCTAATTTAAATATCAAAACAGAAGAGAGATCTATTGAACTTAAAAATGATTTCGAAACCATCCAACTTTTTTATAAAGAATCCATAGCTAGATATCTAGCACAGAACTTTAACTTCCTACACATAGGATTAGTACAAATAGCGGCAAAACCCTTGTTAAGGGAAGGTCTTGATATGTCCAAAGGGAGTGAGTGGAAGCGTGTGTTGACTGGCCTAGAGTCAGATCGCCGACTGTAAGTCCCGCTTAGCCGACAGACAGGCGTTAGGGCAGTGAGGCAGACCTTAGGACTTAGGTTAGATCGCCAAGTGAGGCAAACCTAAGGAACCAGATGATATGAGTTTCCTTTCACGAACTCTGTCTAGGGCATCATCGTCCTCCCGAAAGGGGAAAGAAAAAGAAACAGTGAATAAACAAGAAACCAATTATAATAATGATAATGTAAACTTTGATAAATGGAAAATACCAAAAATTCTAGAAAAATATATTTATCATCGAGGTACTTTCGAGTACTTTGCTGATTTAAATATCAAAACAGAAGAGAGATCTATTGAACTTAAAAATGATTTCGAAACCATCCAACTTTATGATAAAGAATCCATAGCTAGATATCTAGCACAGAACTTTAACTTCCTACACATAGGATTAGTACAAATAGCGGCAAAACCCTTGTTAAGGGAAGGTCTTGATATGTCCATCTTAATGGCATTAAGAGACTGTAGACTGCTAAACTTTGACAAATCCATGTTAGGAGGAGTAGAAGCCGGTCTACATGATGGAGTAGTCTATTTCAACTATTTTCCAAACTTTAGCGTAAGTCTTAATGATCCGAACATCTTAGATGTTCTCACATTAAACGTACAAGTTCATAACACTGAAGCTAAAAGAGGATCTCATTCTATCATAATACTTTCTAGGATTAGATATAAAGTTTTCACAACTTTTTTAGATCCTAGAGCCAAAAACTTCCATTCTAAGGGTGAAACTCTTTTAATTCAAACTAATGCTTCAAAACATGGAGAGGTGATCACACCTAAGAAGATACGTTGGGATGAACTTACATTCCCTGAGGAATGAAAGCTTCGCAAAGTACTTCCTCCACCAGAACAACCTGAAACTGCAACTTCTAAAATAAGAAGAATGGTTGAATACAGTGATGGAAGTGTTGGAATAAGCTTCAGACCTAGAAGTTCATTCAGACTTCCTCAAGAAGCTAAAATAACTTTAGAAGACGTAAGATCATCTTGTTCTTCTATTCCAACTAGGGTATTTGAAGGAAGAATTCCAAGCTTAGCTGGAGTTCGAAATTCAAATATTCCTCAACCATATTATATATACTACAACACCTTCAGAACAAGATTAAACAAAACCTGAAGAAGAAGAAAATATGTCTCCTACATATTCTCAGGTTAATTATCCACAACTTTTAGTAATAGAAAAAGAGTTTGAAATTAATAAAAAACTTTTAAGAGAAGATTTTTATAGCAAGGCTAATAAAAATCTTAGAAAATAATTATTTGGAACTCATAATAAGGATGAAAGACAACTTATTCAAGATCTTTATTATAACTTCATGAATACTTGTAAATTTCATATCTGCTTCTTTAAATGGTTTGAAATTTATAAGAGTAAACATGAACTGAATGTTCTTAATAAAACTACTAAAACTTGGCAATTATCTCCAAATACTTCTAGAGAATCTGTTCATCCACCTTTGGAACAATTTGAGATTCCAATAAGGGGAAATACTGTTACAGCTTCTCCTTATAAGAAAACTGTTGAAAACAGAGATATAACTAAGGTTATTGAACAAAATAACTTCACAAATCAACATCTGGTAACAATAGGTGAACAACTTACTCGAGTTGAAAACTTAGTTCAGAAGAAGGTTCATCTTCCTGAAAAGGCTGATGAAACTCCTCTGTTCAAACCCCATGAAATTCGTAAAAAACATAATAAGGAATTATCAAGGGATATTTACAAGATAATTGATGACAAACTTAAATCAATTGATGAAGTTTTAGAAAGATTCCCAGGAGCTTCAGAAGTCCCTGATACTCTGGAACCTTCTAGAGGTAAAACTATTGCAGTAATAAATAAAACTGATGATTCTGAATCTGAGATTGATGAAATCCTAGAGGTACTAAAAAATCAAGAAACTGACAAATAGATGGAAGTTAACAAAATCCATCATGCACAACCTCTAAGAAATTTCTATCCCAGAATCTCCTTTCCTGATATGGCTCTTGAAAAAAGAGGATCTTTCACCCAAGCTTCATATCAAGGAGGAACTATCTATTAATGGAATATAGATAGTATGATAGAATATCACATAATTAACACTCTTCAAACAATGACAATGGTTTGTACTGCGTACAAAACCAAAGCTTCTAATACTTCCGACCATGCAATTGCCCAAGCACTAGTTGCTGGTTTTACTGGTCAATTGAAAGGTTGGTGGGATAACTATCTTAAACAAAATGAACGTGATTCAATTTTAAATGCTATTAAAACTGACACACTTGGAATCTCTATTAAAAATAAAGATGGAGAAGATATTCAGGATGCAGTTGCAACTCTGATCTTCACTATTACCAAACATTTTATAGGAGATCCATCTAAAATAAAGGATAAAGCTGCAGACATTCTATCTAATCTAAAATGTCCTAAACTTCAAGACTTCCGATGGTATAAGGATATCTTTCTCACCAAAGTTATAATGAGAAATGATTGTAATCAACCATTCTGGAAAGAGAAGTTTATAGCAGGTCTTCCAAACTTGTTTGCTGAAAAATTAGAACTAAGCTTAAGGATCATAATAATGGGACTATCCCATATGATCATTTGACTTACGGAAACATAGTTAGTACAATCCAAGCCGAAGGCATTGCTCTTTGTACTGATTATAAACTTAAACAACAAATGAAGAAGGAAAAAATAGAAGGAAATAAAGAATTAGGTTCTTTCTGTGAACAATTTGGTTTTTCTTCTCTATCTCTTGCTCCTTCTACAAGAGCAAAGAAAAAAGAGAAAAGAGCCAGAAAAAGAACTGGTACTACTACGAATACTAGTAATAACACTTCCAACTTCTATAGAAAACCTTCACAAACTCGTTCTAGGAATACTAGAAGAATTCAGAAAAAACCTGGACAAAACTTTATGGATAAATGGCTCCAGCCATCATCTAGTAAATCAAATAATAAGACAAGCAACACATCAAACAAGTCTCCAGGAGCCTGTTTCAAGTGTGGTCGAATAGGTCACTATTCAAAGCAGTGTCCTATGAAACAAAAAATTAACGAACTTGATATCCCAGAAAAATTCAAGAAGCAACTTATGAGTATTCTCCTCTATCCAGAAGATTTTGATATAGAAGAAGAAGGACTCCAAGTTGATGAAATTTATTCTTCAGCTGAAGAGGATGAAGATCCTGAAGAATCTGAAGAAGAAATTAAAGAAAATTGTAAATGTATCAATACGTTAACTAGGGAACAGGATATTCTCATTGAATTTATAGATGAGATAAAAGATCCTACAAAACGTAAGGAATATTTAATCAAACTAAAAGAATCCTTAGAACAAAAGCATCAGCTCAAAAATAATAAAACTTCTTATAATTTTAAAGAAATCTTTGATAGGTTTGAACCTAAAAAGGAAGATAAGAATGTCACTATAAATGACTTAAAGCAAGATTTAATTCAAGTTAGAAAAGAATTAAAAGATTTAAAAGCTACCAGTGAAAAAGATATTAGTGATTTAAAAACGAAGGTTACTAAACTTTGTCTCAAGCAACAACAAGATAAGGCTTCTTCTTCAAAAGCCTCATCTTCAACAGAAAAGGTTTCATCCTCTAATGAAGATGATTCTGATCAATCTGATCATGAAGAAATTGAGAAAGATAATCATTTTCTCAATTTAATAACTAGAATAAATTATCAAAAATAGCATGTTAGATTAACTATTATAATTAATAAGGAATATGAAATTGACACCATAGCATTAATTGATTCAGGTGCAAATCTTAATTGTATTCAAGAAGGACTTGTTCCTATCAAATACTTTGAGACCACAAAGGAAAGATTAAGTACTGCTAATGGTAATAAACTCCAAATCAAATATAAACTTTCCAATGCACATGTGTGTAATGGAGGCGTTTGCCTCGAAACACCATTTATCCTTGTCAAAGACATGGGACAAAATGTAATCTTAGGAACTCCATTTTTAAACTTAATTCAACCATTCCAAGTTGACGATAAAGGAATGCAGGCTAATTTTATGGATAAACAAATAGTCTTTCAGTTCATTAGTCCTCCACAATTAAAAGATTTAAATCTCTTAAAAACTTTATCAATCTTTCCTGAACTCAATGTGATTGAAAGAAAGACCAATAAATTACTTTTCCTTAAAAAGGAAATTGCTCACAGAAAGATTGAGGAACAATTAAATCATAGAATAATCCAACAAGAGATTGTTTCTTTTCAAAAGAAATTAGAATCAGAAGTATGTTCTGATCATCCTAATGCTTTTTGGGAAAGAAACAAACATATTGTAAACCTTCCTTACATCAAGGATTTTCAAGAATCTAACATACCAACTAAAGCTCGTCGATCCAAATGAAAGAAGAACTTTTGAAATATTGTATTGAAGAAATTAAAGATCTTCTCAAGAAAAAGCTTATTAGACCAAGTAAGTCTCCTTGGAGCTGTGTTGCTTTCTATGTTCAAAAAACTGCAGAACTTGAAAGAGGTGTACCTAGACTTGTAATCAACTATAAGCCCCTCAATGATGTATTGCAATGGATTAGGTACCCATTGCCAAATAAACAAGATTTAATTCAAAGGCTATCAAATGCTAAAATATTTTCAAAATTTGATATAAAATCTGGATTCTGGCAAATCCAGATTCATGAAGAAGATGAGTATAAAACTGCATTCACAGTTCCTTTTGGCCATTTCGAATGGAATGTAATGCCATTTGGTCTAAAGAATGCACCATCAGAATTTCAGAATATTATGAATGATATTTTCACACCCTATATTAATTTCACAATTGTTTATACTGATGATGTATTAGTGTTTTCTAGTTCCATAGAACAACACTGGAAACATCTCAATATTTTCTTTCATGTTATAAGACACAATGGACTGGTATTATCAGCCAAGAAAATAGGACTTTTCAAAACTAAGATTAGATTTTTAGGATATAATATCCATCATGGAACTATTCTTCCCATAGAACGATCAATTGATTTTGTCAACAAGTTTCCTGACATTATTCAAAGACAAAACTCAACTGGAAAGGTTTTTAGGATGTTTGAATTATATTTCAGATTTCTTTCCAAACCTTAGCCAACTTTGTGCTCCTCTTAGAAAAAGACTTAAGAAGGACCCCCCAGCCTAGTCAGAAGAGCATACCAGAATTGTCAGAACTATTTAGCAACAAGCACCTAGGCTTAAGTGTCTTAGTATTGCTAACCCTAATACTTTTAAAATTGTCCAAACCGATGCCTCAGGTATAGGGTTTGGGGGAATTCTTTTACAAAAAGAAGATGACAAAGAGAAAATTGTCCGGTATCATTCTGGTACTTGGAATCCAGCACAACAAAATTATTCAACCATCAAATAAGAAATTTTGTCAATTGTTTTATGCATTACAAAATTTCAAAGTGATATTTTAAACCAAAAATTTCTTGTTCGCGTTAATTGTCAAGCGGCTAAATTTGTCTTACAAAAAGATGTAAAAAATTTGGCATCAAAACAAATTTTTGCCAGATGGCAAGCAATAATATCTATCTTTGATTTTGAAATAGAATATATTAAGGGAAAATCAAACTCTGTCCCAGACTTCCTAACCAGGGAATTCCTTCAAGGTAACCGTTCAGATGCCCCCTAGAGGAAGAGGTGGCGGCAAGCCCGCTGTTCCATCAAAACCCCAAACTCAGAAATCAACTGTCCAACTAACAACTACAGAATATTATACTCGTACAATTACGGGAAAGCAGAAGAAATCATGGGCAGATATTGCTGATGAAGAAGACTCTCAAGAACTTTAGCTGTGTTCTCAGAGCACACCAGAACGATGGGCTACACAAAGTGCAGTCTGCAAACAATATTCTCCAGAACAATATATGACTCTTGCTCAAGAGCAAGGTTAATCAGCATTGGTCAAAACTCAAACTTTTGCTGAAGCTGCGGCTTCAAAATCAAAAGCAGTAATGGAGGTTCCTCACCCCACTCCAACTTTCAAATAAAGATATTTTCAAAAACCAGAACACTTGATCCTTGCATCATGTGAAAATGAATTTGAGGGATTGGGCCCTCAGGATATTGCAAAGAAACTCTTTTCCCCAGTATTCCAGTATCACACCACAGAATTTGATAAAATTCAAAAATTTTGTGAATTTATCTTGGTGGATACTAAATCAGCAACTTTTAAACATCATCTTGATGTTAATGATAAAAATGAAATAACTCATTCCACTTGCAGAATCCTTCAAGTCCTCTCGCTTTCAGCTTGGGGTCAAGAACTTTATAGGCCCAAGAGGTTTTCTGTACCTTTTAAGCCCCCCTCTTATAATTATTTTGATTACCAAATGGCTTGGTTCAACACTCTTTATTTCCAGAATAAAAGCTTCCGTCATACATGGATGCTTTTTTTTATAAAAACTTTAAACTTGAAGTTCCTAATTGGTTCCTATCTTGGTGGAATCATTTTGGACCTTTACCAGAAATTTTCCCTTCCCAAATTCTTGAAGGATATCAAATCTTTCAAGAAAAAATTCGTCCACCTATTCATCAATTTCTCTATCCTAAAATGTTCTTATTCTTTGGATATTTTAGTTTAGCCTGGACTATGTATTGGAAATATGATCTCCATGAAAAAGAAGAAAAGGATTATATGCCATCTCAGGCATCCTTAGTAAGAACTTTTCATGTCAAATGGTGGGACGGCTCACAAACAAGCCATATCCTTCCAGAGGCAATCAGAACTTAGTTTAGACAGCACCCGGCAATCTCCAGTTCTGGCTTAGGAGAAGCCTCCAAGGTTCTACTGAACAAAAACAAGATTATGCATCAATTAGCAACTTCTTCTTCTATATCTAATGCAGATTTGAAGAAACAACTATTATCAACACTTTCAGAACTTGAAGACAATGATGAAGCTGTAGCAGAAGACTCTTCTGATTCAGTAACAGACTTAGGTTTGGATGAAGAAGATGATCTATTCAAACCTACAGATTACAAAGGAGCGTAGAACTACTGTATGATTCTGGTAATGGATTTGTCTCCATACAGAATTAGGATCCAAGGCACCGAAAGTGGACTTGTCTCCACTCGGTGACAAGAACTTATCAAGCGCCGAAAGCAGGCGCTCGTGACGACCAAAAATAAGAAAAGAATTATTGCTACAGTAAAAAGTGAATACTATTTGACACTGTAGCAGTCAGAAGAATACAATAGTAGATCTCATGATCAACATAAAGAACTGTACCCATGTGATCTCATGATTAACTTTGCAAAGCAGATGCCTCCTTTCATCCTATATAAGGAGAGTCGAATGCATTTGTGTACTCAGGTCTTTACACCCCTTCCCTTTCGAAGATTGTAAGTCTGACCCATAAACACATCACAAACCCTTTCCAGAGTTTGTTCAGAACTTTTCCAGTATTACTTTCTTTGTAAGTTTTTACTGGTTTATCAATATATAAACTTTTGAATTTTCTATCTATCAACTGTTTTACTTATTATTGTTTTAATTTGCTTGTTGCTTATAAACTGTTTTAATTTCTATCTACTTCTGGGTAACGAATGGTATCATATATATATATATATATATATCATTCGGCTTCCTGCTCTTCATCTCCGCCTACTGCTGTTGATGATTGCAGATATTGAAAATTGCAATAGAAAACAATTAAAAACAATAAAAAACTAATAAAGGAGATTAAAAAAGAATTACAGTACTAAAATTTATTTATATCTTATTCCTAAAGATGTTTGAACTCCTTTAAAGTATATAATATTGATAATTAATTGATCAAGAAACATGAACAATTTATGAAGATGGCCATGAATGATAGATTTTTCTATTTGTGCCAACATAGCTAGATGTATTGTTTAATTAATGGGGCATGGTCTACTGATTTGAATTTTGAAGAATGTACGTGGATCCCCATGCTAATAAGTAATAAGGTGATGAGGTTTAATTGTTCAGTACCCAAACGAATGTAATGCATTCCATTGGAAATTAAGTTTTCACATTGATGGGAAGTTGTTACCCAAACCAAAAATTATTTTGTATGAATTGTGAGATAGATCCCTTATGAAGGGAGAATGAGGAAAGTGGCTGAAACCTTCAGAATAATTGAATCAATGTATATATACTCACATCAAGGGTTTCTTTTTGGCTACAGAACTACACAACTACTTACATTATTAAGGAGTAGTATTGTTTGTCTACCTCACTTACCAATTCTCACCCAAAAATTATTGTTTGTTGAGATGCTCTTCGTGTTTGTGAGTGTGGCTTCAGTTAGCAGAATAGACTGGGAAGCCCATAGTGTGTCTGTCAAGCCCACTCTTGGTTCCAATGCTATAGAAGCTCATTCTGATAAAAAAATAAGTTCTGGTGAAGATGAAGACAGGGGTCACTAATTTTATACTTTAGGGATTAACCTAGCAACACTTAAATTTGTAAGGACTGCCAGTAATTTATGGAAAGTAGTAGTATTATAGTAAGATTATAAGATACATTTATTAGGTGTTAACTATGCAACTGTAGTTTAAATGGCAGAAAGTTGGATACTCTCCGACAGAGAGACAGTAAGGGAAAGTTAACTATAGTTTAACTATTTGTAGTTTAACTATCTGCCATTCCTGCTGCTGTACAAGTGCGGTAGTATCATATCACAATAATTACTTATGGAAACAACCTTGTAGGGACTCTTTCCACACGGGTTACAAATTTATCATGGAGATACTTAATGGAAATGAAAGACATTGTCGAGAAATGTTCCGTATGGAAAAGCATGTATTTCATAAATTATGCGTCACATTAAAAAGCAATTACAACTTGTGTGGAACTCGAGGAATAATATTGGAGGAGGCAGTGGGAATGTTTTTATTAACATTAGGCCATGGAGTTGGGAATCGAATGATTCAAGAACAATTTCAACATTCAGGGGAAACAGTTAGTCGGCAATTTTCCAATGTATTGAAGGCTATGACTAGATTTACTTGTGATATGATAAAACCAATTGAGAACTATGATGAAGTTTTCAATCATATTCGTCGAAACACAAAGTATTGGCCGTATTTTAAGGTAATTAATAATTTACTGAAATTTTAATATGTAATTCTAAATTAAGATGTAATAAATATGTTTTAACATTTTATTTTTAAATTGTAGGACTGCATTGGGGCATTAGATGGGACTCATGTTCAAGTTACAATTCCAGTTGAGGACCAAATTCCTTACATTGGTAGAAAGGGGTACCCTACTACGAATATAATGGCAACATGTGACTTTAATATGTGTTTTACATTTGCATGGCTAGGATGGAGGGAACTGCACATGACACGCGCATATTTTATGAGGCACTGCGCAATCCATCTTTAAATTTCAAACAACCACCTGGCAGTTAGTATTATATTTCACATGGATTATTTCATTTTGGGTTTAATAAAAGTGAGTCATGAATTTAGTTATGTTTGCAGACAAATATTATTTGGTTGATGCTGGCTATCCAAATATAAAGGGATTTTTAGCTCCATATAAAGGAGAAAGATATCATCTTCCTCAATTTCGTCGTGGTAGACAACCTAGTGGTCCAAAGGAAATATTTAACCACTGCCATTCATCTTTACGAAGTGTGATTGAACGGACATTCAGTGTTTGGAAAGCACGATGGGTAATACTACAATGCATGCCTTATTTTAATTATAACAAGCAAATAGCAATTATTCGTGCTTCAATGGCTCTTCATAACTTTATTAGGCAAGAGACTATGGCTGATATTGAATTTCAAGCATATGATGAAGATGAAGATTACTTGCCTGGCGGTGTAGATACCCAAAATGATGGAGATGATCGTCTAACGGTGGATGATAGTGAAATGAGAGCTATTCGTGATAGGATTGCTATAGAGCTTAGTAGATAAAAATATTTGGTTGTATTGTATTTTGTAAACCTTGGAACTTAAATTAACCAGCTTATTAGTATCCAGTAGTATGAAATGTTGCCATGACGTTTATATTAATATTAATATGAAACATAGTTAAATTTACTAACTTATTTATTATTTTAGTGATTATAATTTAATTACAAATAAACTTAATTATTTATAATTTTATTACCAAGTACGTAAATGAAGAAGCTCAATCATACTATTTGGCTATTCTTGATTATTAATTATAATTATAAATAAGATTATTTAAATTATTTATTATTTATATCATTCATATTATTTATTTATTAAAATAATATTTTTCATAATATTTATCCTTAATTATAAAATTATTTATAATTCTATTGCCAAGGGTAATTGTGTCAATTCATAATTAAAAGCAACTTCTTCATATGGTATCCAAACAGGGAGTAAAAGCACTTCTAGTGCCAAAAGCAATTTAAAATACAGTATCCAAACGCAACTGGCTTCTGCTTCCGCCTCTCTAAATTCTGCTTCTCTTCTTCTTCTCTTCTGCTTCTGCTTCTATTTCCAAACGGGGCCATAAAAGATGCTTGGGTAGTTGCTTTTGTTGTGTGCATGGACATATGAATTTTCGATTTTATCCCTGGTTTGTTTATTTGGCTGGCTTATTTTCCCCGATCTTTTGGTAATTCTCTTTCAATTCTGATTTCAATGTCAATGCTGAGATGAGTTGGGTGTTGGATGGTCTTGGGGTTTGGAAAGAGTGCTTGGCGACCTGTTGTCTACAGGGCTTTGTTTGGTGGAAAAAGACAATAAACTCATCACATTTCCTTCCCTCAACCACATAAGCAATGGCAACATGGACTATTCCCCAAATATGTTGTCTTCAGAAGTTATTATTAGTCTTAAATGTTCTGAATTTTTTTCTCTCTCTTAGTGCCCGTTTGGATAGACAATCAGAAGTAGCAAAAGCTGTTTGTGGGCTTCACAAGCACAAGCTGCCCCGTTTGGCAACTTCAGAAGCAGTGGGCCCCACAAAAATAAAGCAGAAAATGTGATTCTGCTTGAATCTGCTTTGGAGTTGATTCTCGGGCTTCAGAATCTGCTTTTGGCTCCTTAATTATTGAAATACCCATTTTGCCCTTTAACAATTAACTCCAATAAAATTTATTCTTTCCATGTCCCACCCTTAACTCACTTTTATATTAATATTTATAAACCTTCACACTTACTTTTATATTAATATTTTAAACTTTAAATAAAATATTATTTATTATTTTATTATTAACTATATTTATATTATATTTATATTATTCAAATTATATTTATTTATAATTATAAATAATTTTTTTTTTAAATTTATTGCCAAGGGTAATTGTGTCAATTCATAATTAAAAGCAACTTCTTCATATGATATCCAAACAGGCAGTAAAAGCACTTCTATGCTAAAAGCACTTTAAAATAGAGTATCCAAAAGCAACTGACTTCTGATTCTGCTTCTCTTCTACTTCTACTTCTGCTTCTGCTTCTCTTCTGCTTCTGATTCCGAATGGGCCCTTACTTTTTCTCACTCGTTTTTTCCATGAAATGCTCTTAATTTCTTTTTTTTTTCTCTCTCTTTCACCATTTTGTCGACAACCATATCTCTCTCTCTCTCTCTCACCATTTTGCTGGCAGCCATTGAAAAGCTAAATCTTCTTTTCTTTCTCTCTCTAAAATATGCTCTCAAGAGTAGACTTTTACCTTATTTTTGTTAGAAATAGAAATGTTGCTTTTCTGATATTTACAAAGAGAACAAGGAAGAAATTGACAAGAATTCAGGTAAGAATGCATCAAACACAAGAGAAAACTGAAAATCTGTTTGTATATTTAATCTTTGCTACCATATTTCTATTATTATGAAGTAAGATATCCTCACCCTTCTTCTATAAATTGATTTTAGTAGGATATAGAGTGTGCCTGTGTGTGTTGATTATAATAAAACTGAAAATCTGGACTTGTACTGTTTTTTAGATGCGTGTATGTTTGGAAAAACTCCAATTCTAATCTTATTCCCTTACTCCATATGATGGGTGCAATTTATTTTAAATCATATGAATTGATTTCACAAAAGAAATCATGGAAAACACCTCAAACCAGAGCCCCACAGTGAGCTCACGGATTTGCCCATGGCGGTCTGACTTGTGTGATTTTATTCGAAAACTGAAAATCTGTTTGTATATTTGAGTTGATGGGAGAGATGTAGCAATATGGAGCTCCTATCTTGAGAGAGATGGTTCAGAGAGCTTGAGAAAGAAAGAGAGTAGTTGTAGAGAAACAGAGCGTAGGAGAGGAGAGATAGAACTCTGGTAGTCTAGAGAGAGAGAGAGAAGTTTAAGGGAAGTTAAAAAGAGTGAGGAAAGGAGGGGAAGTAGAGAAAGAGAGGGAGTACAGAATCCCGAATAGGAATAATATTTTATTATTTTTTGCTTTTTGATTGACTAACTTACCCTTTAGTAATTTTTTGCTCTTTTTCTACGATAGGATACCTTTTTGTACTTTAATATAGATGGATGCAAGCTACTTGATGAGAATTGGGTTATTCTTCGTTATCTTCTGAAGCTAAGGAATCATGTTGGTCATATTAGTTTCCTTGTAACTGTAGAGGTGAATTCCAGTCTTCTTTTCCCGCTTTCCAATTGTTGAAAAAATAGCATTTTTCATTTTTGTGGTTTATGAAAGCAAAAATTTTAGCTGCTAAGGCTTTATTGAAATGAAGGTTTGATAGTCCCCCTTTTTTTAGTTATCATGAAGTTAGTCTTAGACAAGAGGAATCAAGATAAAGGAGGTAACCCTATGTCCCCAGAATGGCCAGATTTAAATGGGATTATCCTTCTGGCACTATAGTAATTATAGATCAAGACATACCAGGAGCCAAAAAAAAAAAATAAAAAAAAAAATAAAAATGGTGACATATAACAACCTCTTTATTGTCTTTGGAGGAAGGTGGGAGGATGTTCAACTTTGTGACATCCAGAAGGTTTGTTTCCATCGTGTTATAAAACAATTATGTCCAAATTGCTTTAAAATGAAGGCAGCTAGGTTGAATGGGAGCATGGTGCGCAGACCAATAATATTCCTTTGGTCTCCTGTTTGCCTGCACACATGACTTGTTTCCATTATCCCACAAGGATTAATGTAACATATTTTTCCCATTCCATATAATTGAAAGCAGAGGGATTGCTCATATATATATATATAGTTGTATATATAGAAATCAAAACCAGAACACACCTAATTAAAACAATTTGATAAAAGTTAGGGTATGTTAATTTGGACATTCCATGAAAATTGAATGGTTCTATTAGCTTTTGCATAGTAATTCAGGTTACAAATTAATACATCTAAAATCTGGTCATTTAGAAAAGAAATAGAACTATCATCACAATTGGATTTCTTCATAATCCCGCACTATTATTTTCTGTAAACATCCCATTTGTGATGATAAATTTATATTTTTATATATAAAAATTACTCGAATTCAACTCAATTAAGGGCTCATTCCTAATAAGTCAAGTTTAAATTTTATTTTGAGCTGGTTAATTTATCTTAATTAATTAAGATTAGACTATAATTAAGTTAGATTAGATTTGTAAACTCTGCAGCTCGTGCAGCTATAAACCTATTTATTTATTTAATTAATTTATAGGCTAGGTGATGTTTGGAAGCCAAGAAACAGGGAGGGTATATCCAGTGATGAAATAACAGCAGCAGCAGCAGGCATCGAACATGAGAGAAAACACCTCAAACCAAAGCTCCACAGTGAGCTCACGGATTTGCCCATGGTGGTCTGACTTGTGTGATTTTATTCGATTTGTATGTTCTCATATAATACTTGAATGATGTTTGATGATAATGATACATGTCAAAGTATGGAAGAGTAGTGAGTTTTACCCAAAATTGTCTCCTCTGTGATTTTGATCTTGATTATAATTTTGCTATGAACTATAGATATGAGAAAGGATGCATGTCAATTTTGGTCATATTTCTCTCACTAGATTATTTATAATAAATTTTTGAAGTTTAAGAGGGAGATTGCCGTAGAAAATTTGAAATAAATTGTATGGTGCAGAGAAAATTATGGTTGAAACATGCTTGTGGAATTTGATTTTAGAACAATTTAGGTCCAAGAATCCCTTAATTTCGTTAAGTATAAACTAAGATCTTGAAGAGAGAAGTTTAATGAAAAATAAAAAAACTCAAGGGTATTAACTCCTTTCATTTTACTGTGCAAATCAATAATTGATGAAAAAATTTGATTCAATCTTTAATGGTTGAAGTTTCAGCAAGGAGAAAGAAAGAAAAAAAAAACAGGGGCTGGAATGAGATTCAATAATATATTTCAAATATATAGTTGTTAAGGCAATTGGAGGCTTGCTACTGGGTGTTAGTGTTAAGGGATAGTGATCTAGAATATGAGGGTTATGGAGAACATTGTTTAGTCATTAGGAACCCTCGCTGTTTTTAATATCTATATGCATATGGGAGGTTTTGTTTATATGGGCCCTATTGGGGTTTCATGGGCCAAACACAAAGGGGGAATAATGATTGCTGTGGAGTAAGATGAAGTTTCCATAGTTTGATAGTCTCCCTGGGGTGAGGAGGCAAGATATTAATATATATAGTTTCACCGATGACAAAGGGGGATAAAGTTTTGTGTGGGTCTTTTTTCCTCATGAGTAGAAATTAGAAGTTGTGTGGGACTCAATTCTTTTTTTCCTCGTGAGTAGAAATGGGCAGGTGAATCTACGTGAAAACAGTATCATTCGCATAATCAAACAGCCAGGAATACCATTCTTTGACCATATTACCTGTCATGGTAGAGTCGTGTCTCAAGAGGTGGCATGAAGTACGGTTTAAATTTAAAAATGTCACTAGAAGACATAAAATAGAAGGTACAAGAATGGATGTGCGCCCTATCCTTTGGGGGAGAGTGTTGTGTTTTCCCAAAAAATTTTAGGCTTGAGAGAAGAAATGAATGTATGTGATGTGCGTGTTTTTATTTTTGATTTTGATTTGTTTTTATTTTAGTTTTTTCAATTTAAGAACGAAAGGTAATTAAGGAAGCGAAAGGCATCCTTCAAGGAAAGATTACAAAAGTAAAAATTAAAAAAGAAACAGAAGTAATAGATTCCTATAGAAGTAACAACAAGGGCAAGTATAAAAGAGTTATACCTGCCACAATCTCACATATTAATGTTTATAATAATATTTGGTGATCTTTATTCAACTTATAGACATGATTTAGTGTGGGTTATGAATTTGATTCAACCTATAAATACTTTTTTTTTTCATTATTATGAATCTGAATGCAAATAGAACTGTGAAGTCATTTGAATTATAAAATGTAGTTTGTAATACATATTCATGGAGCTGTAGTGTTGCATAATATGTAATAAAAAATGGTATGTGAAAGATGTAGATTTAGATCTCATCAAGGTATCATGCTTTTCAATCTTGAACTAAGACGTACATCTATATAAAATAAGTATTGAACCTTGATTAAGCAAAAGTAGTGGAGATTTGAAGGATTCTAGGTCCTTAGAAGTCTTGATCCATGATTTTATAATTAGCATAAATATTAGTTATTTGATGTTAAAATTTGTATCAATAACGTACATCAAAGTGGTATTTAGAATATATAAAAATGTTGACTAAAAACATCCAAATAGGTTAGGTTTTCATAATAGCTGAAATTGAAAGCTAGAACATCATATCAACTCTAGGAGTGAAAGCCTTTAAGATTAAACTATGGAAAGCAAGGCATCCACTTATATAAGATTGGTGGTCAGTTTGATCTCCTAATATGGTTGAGCATGTTGAAGTGCTTAGATGTTATGGTGTAGCACCATATACCTCCACATGTTAAGGCTTTATAGTTCATATTTCAATTGATTCTTATTTATAGTCAGCTGAGCACTGTCTCAATTCTTTAAGGTTGATTACATGAGTCCTATTTCTTCATTTTGCTATATCTAGGACCATACTCTCTACCAAGTTAATGAAGGCTTTTGTCACTACCTTAACTCTTAGTTTTCCAACTTGAGCAATATTGCTCATGATTGTTGCAGTCTTTTCTTGGTTGCACATGAGTTTACCATCTCAATTGGCTTTCCTTTTTTGTGGACTTCATATGCTCTTACAAATGTATTTTGTAATTGTGCTTAAAACATTTTAAATCTATCACTAACAAGTATATTTACAAATTACTTACCACTTTTATTATCTTTTTTTTTTCCAACAACAAAAAATATACTCAAATATACTTTCCTTCAAATTTCATTAAAACATATAAAATCTTATATTGACAATTTTAAATTATAATTGCCAAAATCCTGTATAAACAATTTTTGAAGTTTAAGAGGTAGATTTCCTTAGAAAATTTGAAATAAATTGTATCTTGCAGAGAAAATTATGGTTGAAACATATCTTTTAGAATTTGATTTTAGAAGAATTTAAAATTAAAAATAACAATAATACACTATCAAAATGTTGGACATTTACAAAATATTAAAAACAACAACCAATTTCCTGGTATGTCTTGCTCTACAATTACCATTGTGTCAAAAGGATAATCCCATTTAAATCTGGCCATTTTGGAGACACAGGGTTACCTCCTTGATCTTGATTCCTCTTGTTTAAGACTAACTTCATGATAACGAACAAAAAAGGGGACTATAAGACCTCCAATTCAATAAAGCCTTAGCAACTAAAATTTTTGCTTTCGTAAACCACAAAATTGAAAAATGCTATTTTTTCCACCAAAAAGAGCTGCATGTTTGCTTCGCTTGTATTTTTCTAGAATAACCTCTACAATTATAAGGAAACTAATATCACCAACATGATTCCTTAGTTTCAGAAGATAACGAAGAATAACCCAATTCTCATCAAGTAGCTTGCATCCAGCTTTTCTAGATAGTAATAGCGTAAGAAGTTTCTGTAAATTGTTTTAACTTAAATACAGAACAAACTCAAATGCTAGCATAAAGATATTATTATAGAGGTCAAATAGCAACCAAAGTTATTAAAGTTTGTAAAATTAGTAAATTTCATTTTTTATCCCTTGAAACTAAGAAATAAATTGTGATTTATAGAATATTTAAATAAAATGAGAAAACAGTCACTATGATTACTATGAGTTTTTATCCCTTGATTTATCCCTTAAAATTTATTACTTTAGATGTATATATATTTTTAATAACATCTATACTACTTACATGAGTTTTTACAATAAACTTCTAACAACAATTAATGTATTATATTTTCTATTGATTTTATTTTTGTTGTAGAATTTCAGCATACGCTTTTGTGTTTGCTTCAAAGGTTAGCTTTCTAAGCAAACAGTCACTATGATTACAATGTAATGTATTAAATGCCGATAACTTAGTGCTTAGGATTTCTTAATTAAATGTGATTTTTAGATATTTGTTCTTACACTATTTGTTATGTTTAATTTTAGATATCAAATGTCTCGTCTTCTACATAATTATATTGTTTTTTATTGGGTCTTATATTTCTTCAATTTTATAATTATTGTTTTAAATTAATTGGTTACTTGATAATAATAGCTATAAAATATGTTATCTTCATGTCATAATGTATTACCATAATAATTCTAATTGATTCAGTTTTTATGTATAATAGGAATGGATCAGGATAAACAATATTTGTTAAACCGTAGAAGAGAACTTTACGCAGCTAAAAAGAAAGTACAAACTGAAGGTGCTATTTCCTTTCTTAATTCATATCTAAATTGAAAATTATAAGCAATTTACTATGTTTATGAGAGTATAATACTAATAAATTGACTAATAATTGTAGAGCAAAGAGCAACTTTGTTAGAAAAGAACATGGAAGCATATAGAAAAAGAAAGGAACAGTCAAAGAACAACAATTGTAGCAAATTGGAGCCAAAAAAATACTATTCTTCTCTTGCTCAAGAGAAAAAGAACATTATTTTGGCAAGAAAAAGAGAAGCTTATGCAAGGAAAAAAAGTTGCTTGCAGATAGGAGAAATGCAATCATCAAATTTAGGTATGCTTCAAAAAATTAATCGCTATTTTCATTAATTTTCTTATTAAAAAAAAAAGACAATAAAAAGTATGAATTATAATTTTACATTAAGATTTACTATCTTTACTTGGTTTCATAGGTTGTACACATTCAAGCACTATTGTTCCAGTTAATGCATACAAAAGGAAGACTCAAGTTTCCAGATTTAGCATTTATGAACATGGTAAACAAAGTAGCATAATATTTACAATTTTTGAAATTTTAAAAATAACTGACATCACTTTTTTCAACCTAGAATTTATTTTTAAAAATTAGCATAATTTTACTACTCCAATGATCTTTATTACTCTTTCTCAATCTTGTTTTTAACATTTATTTTTTAAACACTAACTTCCAAATCAATCATTGAAGTAACAAATTTTATATATATAATTGAAAAGAAAAAAAATTCTTTCCAACTTTGCATACATAATTAATAGTATTTTTTTAAATTTGATTGAATTAATATAATTATGCAAAAAAAGAAAATAACAATGAGAAATCTTTCTATTCTATAGGTTCAACTTCAGGCAGTTTCAAAGATTATTTCTTCGATCCAATTGTGAATAATGCAGACATATTGCCACAAGTAGAACCACGTAAATTTTGTGGAGCATTTCGATTTTATAGAGAACCTAATGGATTTTGTTGTTTTGCTGGAGAAGTTAAATTGGCTTCAAATGCTCTACCAAATAAGCTTGCTTCATTATACACCGAAACATCACCTCTTGCTATGGCTTTCAAATCTTATATCCGTACTTATAATGCATTGTTTGCATTTACATCCTTTAGAGCAACCTATGATAAAGAGCTTTGTAAAAGGAATAGAGGTGTCTACACTTTTCGTGTTCAAGGACAATGCTATCATTATATAAATGAGTTGGTACCTATGGATGAACATCCTTCATATCTCCAGCTTTATTTTTATGACACTGAACATGAACTGGAGAATCGAATAAGGCAATCAGACAAGTTATATACTGCAATTGTAAGCATTATTATCGTTGTCCTCCAAGATAATACATATTCTACTTTCTTCCGACAGTTGAAAGATATTCCTAATCTTGTAGAACAAAAGATTATCATCAAGCCCATTGTTGATCTAGATCAACAAGTTTATAATCTTCCAACAACATCACAAGTAGCTACTATTTGGATTGATAGTGATGAAGTAGGAATTTCAACAGAGTGAGACATTCTTGTTTATGGGGATCAACGCCGCAATCACAAAGTAAAATATTACTATGGTTGTTATGACCCTCTACAATATCCACTTCTTTTTCCTCTTGGCGATGTTGGGTGGCACCAAGGAATACAGAGAAATCTCAATCCAAAGAAATCTTCTATCTATAATGAGGAAGTTCATGTTGATCCATCAAAATGTATTTCAGCTGAAAATTTAATACAAAGAGAAGAGAAAGGTAATTTAACAAATTAATTATAAGAAAATGCTTTCATTTATTTAGTATTCTTATCTAATTTAATATGATACATCTATTTTTCTTATTAATAGTATTACGTGAAGTTAGGAAAAAATTAACAGAGATTTCAATGCGAGAATATTACTGTTACAAGCTACAAATGAAACCAAATGATAACAGTTTCTTGCTTCATAGTAGTTGATTACTGCAGCAATATGTAGTTGATATGTACATCAAAATAGAGACATATAGATTAGATTTTTTGCGCAATAATCAAGCAGCAATTCTATCAGACTTGTACCAAGGAATTATTGATAGTGTTGCTGCTGGTGAAGATCATGCTTCCAATGTTGGTTGAAAAGTTATACTTCCAACATCATTTATTGGTGGACCAAGAGATATGCGGCGAAGATATATTGATGCAATGGCATTAGTGCAAAAATATGGAAAGCCTGATATTTTTCTCACAATGACTTGTAATCCTGCATGGCCTGAAATAAAAGAACATCTCACGACTAGAGAAGAAGCACAAAATAGACCTGATTTAATAGCACGAGTCTTTAGAGCAAAGCTAGAAGAATTAAAGACAAAATTGCTTAAAAAACAAATCTTTAGGCCTGTTGCAGCTTATATGTATGTTATTGAATTTCAAAAGAGAGGCCTCCCTCTGTGAACCAGCCAACCTAGATCGGGAGGCCTCTCGTTCACTTTTGAGGGTGTTTATCTTGAGTGGATTGTGGATGATGTTTATCCATCTCGTTTTATCCTTCTCTATTATCCTTCTCTATTATCCACATTTATCATTCTCTATTATCCACTCAAGATAGGGTTTTTGAAAAAGGATAAGAGTTTGTAAAAACTAGGAGTCGCCACCTTATTTTTAGGGAACAAGGAAACCACAAAAAGAGTTTTATTTTCAATAAAACATTGACCCCATATTTTGGAAAAGCATGGTCTTTGAATCAAAGTTGGATTCGGGGGCTAAGTTACGAAGTGGGAAGGTTTCAAGGAACTCCTTGTAGGCACCCACTTCGCCCTAATTAAAGGTCTCCTAATTAAGTTTGGGCTTTATCAAAATCTTTTCAAAACAATCCTAGTTATCTAATCAACCACAAAATATGAATAATAATATATAATAATAATATATAGTATAAAAAAAGTATACAAGAAACCTAAGGATCTTAGGAGACTAGAAGTCAACCTAAGATTGGACTTGCGTCCTATTGACTGCCTACGTACCTTATCAAATGCTTGACAAAGATCAAAGTCCACGTAGTTCGATTACCCTAGGACTCTCCTGTTGTAATGAACTATATCCTTGAAGGCGTTCTACCTTATCTAAGACTCTATCTTCGAGAGTTGGTGTGTGTTTGAAATGTTTCATCTTTCAAAATGGGAGTTTCATCCCAAAATAACTTCTTTTATTTTCATTGGAAAACTCTCAAAAATAGACTCTTAAACAATCCAAAATTCCTCTTTGGATGTAGTTTTTACAATAAAGGGGAGTCTTAGGTGAAGCCAAGTGGCTTCCCTAACCTAGAAGTCCTTAACTACATCCTAAAGTCATCAAAATAATCCTAAATATCAAAATAATGCATGCTGGAAAATTCTGGAAAATGAATAAAAATACAATTAAAGAAAGTAATCAATGCATGAAAATGTCCTAAATGCAACCTAAATTAGCTATGGGAACCTAGGCATGTTTCTAAGTTAGTTTGGACCTAAAAAGTGAGTTTTGATCCACTTTAAGGTCACTGTAAATCCATGGACAGATTTGAAAGTAATCAAAAAGTGGGTTTAAAACCCATAAAATAAATAAATAAAAGAAGTGTAAATGGTCTAATATGCAATCTAGTATGATATATCAAAATAATCATGCATCTTGCTTGAAAACAATCAATTTTATCACAAGGGAAGGGACTTACCTTTGCTCGCTCCCTCGATCACAATTCATATAGCATTCCAATCAAGACACAATAAAAATAATGATACAAACTTAATCACTAACTATTAATATGCAACCTTTGCTTTTATCCTAACATGGTAACAATATGCAAAATGACTCAAAGAGATGGACTAATATGCTTTCCTAAGTAAAACATGCATAATCCTAACTTCCTAGCATATGTTCTAGACATGAAATAAATCTCAAATATCTAATCCTAACATGGTATGATCAAAGAAGAGTGGAAGAAGAAGAATAGAAGAAAAGAGGGAGAAATATGCATGCATAAAACTAATTCCTATCATGCAAAAGAAAACTATTTTAATGAACTAATCCCTATTATCCATATTAAAGGAACAATAAACTAACCTATCATGCATCCTAAAGAACTAAATCCTATAAATACTAAAGCAATAAAAAGAAAACTATAAAAGAAAAAGAAGAAGAAAACTCTACTAACCTTTTTCTCTGCCTCCTTGCTTCGAACCTTCTCCTCAAGCTCCAAGCCTTCTTCTCAAGCTCCAAGGACTCCAAGGACCTCAAGAACTTTAAAACTTAAGCTAGAGTGCTATGAGGGAAGCTTGTGCAATTGCTCAAGCCTCTACTCTCCAAGCTAACTCTCTAAAGCTTATTTCTGTGTGTTGAAACTGATTCTAGGGCCCTCTATTTATAGGAAGGCCTGAGTTTGATCAGTGGATGAGTTTAAATCTCCTAGGAATGATCCAAGGGCTCAAAACCAGTCTTCCAAGGTGTTCATACTCATCCAAAAGTCCCCATGGGCGAACTAGACACATGGCAGGGCTTGGAAGAGTCCCGGGCATAAAAAATACTCAAAATTGGCATTTACTGGCTGAGGGGATCGACAACCATCCACCCTAGGACGGTTGGCCGTCCCTCATGCCGTCCCTAGGTGGACGGCCATCGGTCCTCCATGCTATTTTTAGCCTGTGTGGGCCTATCTCAGCCCGTTTCGTCCCGGTTTCGGTTTTTTTCGGCTTTTCGGGCCCGTTTTAAGTCCAAATTTGACTATTCAAGCTTCGAAACGATCGTGATTCGATTCTACATGTTTTAAGAAGTGTTTGAAGTGAAAATGCATTGACCGAGGTCAAAGGTTTAGGGAAAAGTCGACCGATTAGCTGTTTAAGGCCTGCCGGGCCCAAATTAGGGTTTTGAAATTTGCTAACTGATTGCTTTCGAAATCATTTATTCTTCTTGAAACAAGTTTTAAAATGTTTTAGGAAAGTGTTTTGAAGCCTTTGAAGGCTTTGTTTAGATAAAAATATCGTATCTCGGTCGCTTCCGGTTGAAACCCTAATCTGGGCTTTGAAAAGGCCTTTCGAGCTTCAAGAGCTAATCATGAGCCAGAAGGCTCCACAAATCTTGTCATTGATCGACTTAGCTACCAAACACACTTTAAATATCTATGCCAAAGCCTCGAGACCATTCGAGACAAGATCGACAGTCATTCAGGGCTTTTGTGATTTAAAGGACCAAACTGCCCTTCAATCATAAAAGGCCTTATTTTCTATCAAGCCTGGCTCGGATTGCCATGAAAATTTGCAGGGATGTTCCTAGACTCTCTAAAAACCTAATGTAAAAAGAACCGACTCAATCTGACCTAAAAACATAAATGTGATAATGACCTCTATCTAATTACCCACAAGGGTAAAACTGGGAACTTAGGGTTTTAACACCCTGTTTCACCTCGAATCAAAGACAACCATTCATGACCATACTCATGGTCAAAAATGGATGTCTACACCCTCATGCACACTTTCTAATAATTTTGAACCGCTCTACTAAAATTTTGACTCCTAAACAATTTGATTCAATTGTATTAGCTGAAATTCCTACTCAAAATTCTCAAAACTCTCATTTGCGTTCAGCTGTTGTTAAGCATATGATGCATGGCCCATGTGGTCAACTTAATCCAAACAATGTGTGCATGAAAAAGAATAAGCAATGCAAAAGTCACTATCCTAAAAAATTTTGCATGGAGACAATGCAAGGAGAAGATTCTTATCCTATATATAGGCGTCTAAATGATAACCAAAAAGTAAAAGTTCGTGGCCATGAATTGGACAATCGATGGGTTATTCCATATGATCCTTATTTGTTAGGAAAATTTGATTGTCATATGAATGTTGAAATTTGCTCCGCAATAAAAGCTGTGAAATATTTGTATAAATACATTTACAAAGGACATGATCGAGTTGCTTTTCATATATGGTCTGAAGAATCAAATATCGAAATTGATGAAATTTCTAGATTTAAAGCTGGAAGATGGATTAGTCCTCCTGAAGCAATGTGGCGAATATATAGCTTTGTTCTAAATGAAATTTATCCTGCAGTAATTAATTTGCAATTTCACATTGAAGATCATCAAATTGTTCACTTCCCATAATCTTCGAACTTAAATTATATTGCGACGAATAATCATTTGTCGAAAACTATGCTGACTGAATTTTTTGTAATGAATTCATATCATGAAGAATGTAGACAATACCTATACAAAGAATTTCCTGAACATTTTGTTTGGAACAAAAAAGATAGAATTTGGACATTCAGAAAAAAAAGTTATGCTATAGGTAGAATAGTCACAGCAAATCCTATGGAAGGTGAACGATATTATCTAAGATTGCTATTGAACCATGTTCGAGGACCAATTTCATTTGATGATTTAAAGTGGGTGAATGGAGTATATGCATCAACGTTTAGAGAAGCCGCATTATTGCATGGGCTACTTGAAGCAGACAATAGTTTAGAACAATGCATGTAAGAAGCGAGTAAATTTCATATGCCACGTAGTCTTCGTCAACTGTTTGTAGTAATTTTGGTTTATTGTAATCCGAATAATCCAAAAGATTTATGGACCAAAATTTTCCCATCAATGTCTGAAGATTTTGGAACTATTGCTGGAATCTCATCTCATGATATTAAATGTCGAACATTACACAATATTCAATCAACATTAGAATCAATGAGTAAAAGTCTTGATGATTACGATTTACTTGAAAATGGTGATAATTTGTTGTTTGAAGAAAGAATCATAAGAGAAATAGAAGAAGAAAGAAACATTCCAATTAAAGCTGGGGATATAGTTGCATCAGAAATATTGAACTGGGATGAAAAAGTTGCATACCAAAAAATACTAGATAAAGTCTCTAAACAACTTCCAGCTGCTTTTTTTGTTGATGGTCCAGGTGGTACTGGAAAAACTTTCCTTTATAAAGCACTACTTGCAACTATCAGAAACAAAGGCCTTATTGCATTAGCTACAGCTAATTCTGGCATAGCTGCATCTATTCTACCTGGATGCCGAACAGCTCATTCAAGATTTAAAATTTCTATTGATGTTGATGATAATGATGAAATAGTTTGCAAAGTGAGTAAGCAAAGTGGTCTCGCACAATTATTTCGTTTTGAAAGCTTAATTATTTGGGATGAAGCATCAATGGCAAAAAAACAATCAATAGAAGCTGTTGATAGAATGTTACACGATGTTATGGATTCTAAAATTTTGTTTGGAGGTAAAGTGGTAGTATTTGGAGGTGACTTTCAACAAGTTTTACTAGTTCTTCCAAAAGCAACTAGAGAACAATCAGTTGAAATCAGCTTCGTGAAATCTTCATTATGGTCTGACCTTCAAATTTTGAAACTCACAGAAAATATGCGTGCACAATTTGATCCTTTATTTTGTCAATTCCTCTCGTGGGTTGGAAATGGAAAAGAACCATCTTTATTGGAAAACAGAATTAAGATTCCTTTTGAAATGTTGATAGAATATGTTGATGATACCTTATCTTTACAGAAATTGATTGACTTTGTTTTTCCAAATATTAAAACATTCATTTCTGATTATAGATGCATGATTAATCGATCTATTCTCACACCGAAAAATGAATATGTAGATCAAATCAACAATATGCTCATTGAAAGTTTTCCAGGTCAAGAAAGAAAGTATTTTAGCTTTGATGAGATAATTGATACATCAAATCAATCAGTGCAAGAAGATTTCTTACATAGTTGAAGTCCATCTGGTTTCCCACCTCATGAGTTAATCTTGAAACTTAATTGTCCAATAATTCTTTTAAGAAATATTGATCCAAGAAAAGGGCTTTCAAATGGAACTCGATTAATATGTCGAGGTATTGATCGTAATCTTATCGAAGCTGAAATTGCTCTGGGTCAACATCAAGGTGATAGAGTTTACATTCCTCGAATTCCATTATTGCCAGCAAAGAATGAAAGCTTCCCTTTTCCGATAAAAAAAAACTCAATTTCCAGTTCGCTTAAGCTTTTCAATGACTATAAACAAAGCACAAGGCCAAACATTAGACTGCATTGGATTGTATTTACCAAAGCCAGTATTCTCTCATGGTCAACTATATGTTGCTCTTTCTAGAGCAAAAAGTGCAGAACATATCAAAGTCTTGCTCAAGCCAATGTCAACAAATGAATTAGATTGTTGTTGCACAGAAAACATTGTATATGATGAAATTTTGAAACTAGCAAATGAAGACTATTGAATTCAAATTCTGTTAATCACCTTAAGTATGTAGAATTCCTTTTTTATATTCTTTATGACAATTACATTTTCTTATTATTCTATTCATTACAAAAATTATAACTTAAATTTAAAATCTTTTTCAGTATGGAGCCTACAATCACACCAGTCACAAAAATTACTCGTGCAACCAAAAGGTGGACAGCAAAGGTGATACTTGTTCAAAAGTTTAGTCCAAAATTTGCAGCTAACAATTCTGGGCAAATGTATCAAAGACTTATCTTCTCTTATGCAACAGGAAGTGCTCTTATGAATGTATCAATATTTCTCTTTCTTGCTACAAACTCAGGAATCGGAAATTAAACAAATGTGTATAATACAAAATATTTTATATTAAATCTTAACTTTGTACTTCTCTAATATTTATTTCAATACATTTCATATAATATTTATTCTTGAATTTTTACTTGTTATAGGGAGGAAGAGTTCAGGCCACAATATTCAACAAAGACATTGAACGACTAAAAGATAGACTGGTTCAGCTAAAGCAATATTATATCTCCAATGCTGTAGTGAACCAAATTTCAGCTTCTTACCAAATGGTTCCAAATCCTAATCAATGGACCATAAGTGCTTGCACATTAATTCGAAAAGTGCCTGAGAGAAGAGCAGAGAAATTCAATTATTTATATAACTTTGTCTCCTTTACTGCTCTTCAAAAACCAAGTGAAATGGGTGAATCAATTGGTATATTTTCAAACAAAACTAAGCTCTAATTTCGATTTTAAATACTTTATTTATATATAAATTTCAGTCTTCATTCTTTTTTTCTTTCTTATTCTAGATGTTATTGGTGTTGTTCTCGATATTCTTGATCCACGAACTGTTTCAACTGCAATTGGATTTTCAAAGCTTCTGGAGATTATTCTCATTGACAAAGAATATTTTTTCAATTTTATGCAAAATATTTACATTAACTATATCTTTAACGCTGTACTATTTATTAGTACACTCAAACTTACCATAAATACTTACTATATTCAATCTCATGTTATCAGGTTAAGCCAGTTAGTCTAACATTTTGGGATGACTTCGTGGATAATGAATGCAAGCAACTTTCAAAACTTCCAAGAAGAAGAACTATTGTTGCAGCATTACGAGTAAAAGCTGCAATTTTTCGTGGTATATCATTAAATGAATCAATAAACATGTACTAAAAACAAATTCCATCTTATATGTAGAAAATTATGTAACTATTCAATCTAATGTTGCAGATTTAGGGTTCTCAAGCAAGCCATAAAGCTCTTTTATAATCAACCCAAACCTTCCAGAAGCTATACTGCTTAAATCATGGTATTTACTATCCTCTAATATTATATCCTATTAGTTTGAATGTTTTTCTAACTATATTTATCTTTTTATCCTGGGCTATTGAAGAAGATGAAAAATTGCAAAGCATTGCTGAAGCTAAACTTTATCTCCAAGAGTCTAATAAAAGACAAATCATTCCAGCAAACAAAATTGTTGCTCTCAAATGTGCTGAAGACATGCCACCCAATGTAAATAACTTATTTATATAAAAAAACTTTTTTGCACAAATTTATTCTATCTAATAAAATATTTTATTTCTTTTGATTATCACAGTCATCTTTTTGGACTAAGGCTGGAATAATCATAATTGATGTATACCAAAAATTTTGGTATATGGCATGCAACAAATGCATCAACCCTACAGAAGCATCATTTGAAGAAGTTTTTGATTACAATTTCTGCTCAGCTAAAAATTGCACCGCAGCACCAAGGTAATCTCTTTTCATAATTGTCTATATTTTATAAAAAATTTCAAATTCTCATAAATAGTAAAACTGAAATATCTTTATTCTATTTAGATGCCACATTGAAGTAGAGCTTGTAGACTCCGCCACCTCCCTTACAGTTAACATATTTGGAGCTAGAGAGAGCTGAAAAGTTATTTTCATGTACAGCTGTGCAATTAATGCAAGAAACAGGAGAAGTATGCCATATCCAATATTTTAACATAATGCTTTAACATATTTTAACAACCTATTTTTTTAATCTATTTATTTTCTTTCCAGGATGGAATTGTCGATAGCAATGCAATTCCAAACACAGAAATGAGCAAAATTTACTTGATAAAATTGAAAGCTCCCAAAGAAGGAGGAAATGAGGAAAAATATAAGAAACCAACCATTGTTGCATTCCAAGAGGAAGAAGCAATTGTTTCTGCAGATCACACTGGTCATAGTCAAGAACAAGATGTACTCACTGGGATATCTTCATATGCTCATGATATTGCAACCCCAAGTCTCTAGAGATGTAGCTTCCAAATCTTTTGAAACTTTGCTATTTTGTTATGCACTAAGTAAGTTCCTACTATTACTGTGTAGTAATTTTAGCATTACACCAAAACTGCTGTAAGATATAAAAACTTAACTCTCTACTTTAACTCTCAAAACTTGCAACTATTTTGATTATATGTAAATATTGTTGTAAATATTATTATAAATATAAACATTTTACTTCTTTACTGATTCTTATGTTATTTCCTAACAAATTTCTAGAGATATTTCTTCAAAATCAATATAGTTCATGTTTTCAACAAATGATAGTTTACAGCTATATCTATGAACATGTGTGTGTTTTAAGTTCTGACTACATGTTCTGACTACATGTGATCTATTATTTTAATGCCATTATAAAACATATGATGTAAATAGACATTGATTATGACTCAACTATGCTCCAAAATCATACATTCATAAATACGAAAGCTTCATGTGTACTTATTGTATGTGTATGAATTTCTTAATGACTTTTAACTTACTATATTTAAATGAAAGATTACTTTAAGAAATTAAAAAATATGATTACACATCACAAGTTAATTTCAATAATATAAATCCTTCTAAACTTTACAGCTTATTAGATTCTAATACCTTAATCTAAATTATGGTTGAAAAATATTTTGTAGAATTTGATTTTAGAAGAATTTAGGTCCAAGAATCTCTTAATTTCGTTAAATATAGAATAAAATCTTGAAGAGAGAAGTTCAATAAAAAATCTATAAAAAAAAAAAAAGAAGAAAACTTAAGGTTGAGAATTTTCATGTTTTTGTTTTTTATTGTGCTTATATTATGCATAATGTGGTGCTTTTCTAACTTATATTTTTTTCTTCATTGGATTTCTTGATGAATTGCAGCATATTGATTTCATTGCTATGATTGCCAAAACTGAAATTAAAACAGTTAAGTTCTTCAATTAGGAGTTGATATTATTTTTAAATTGCTACCAAGTTTACATGAATAAGGCAGTCCAAGCTTTGGTTAAAATATCCCAGAAATGGTATCACCTTTTTACATTATGCACCTTTTAATTTGCTACAATCACTTTTCGTATAAAAGTTGGCAGCTATAGCTGTGGAATTTGTTGCTACTGTTGGTGCTGCGTATGCTGTTGTTGTTATAGTTGCGCATTGTGTTGTAGCTCAAGTAAGCATATGCTCGGATGATCATTTTCATGTTAATTAATTTTATATAACATATATAGTCCTCTTTAAACTCTTAAGTATAGGCCTCATTTGAACCATAAAATTTTGGGCCTTTCTCCTACTGTCAACACAGTAAATTGTGCCTTGGGCTAACATGTAACCAATACTGATACCCAATTTTAATTGGTCACATTAAAATAACAATGCATATATACAACATTATGGCATCTTTTATTGCCTAATTACTTTCTAGGTTGACAATATTTGATTGCTATTGTAACAAGGCATATATATAGCATTTTAACAATATAAGCCAAAAAAACCATTTGGAACGTCAAAATTGCATACTAGAATCAAGATGAACATTATTGACAGTTGTCACTTTTAGTTATTTGATGAAGAAAGTTGAATCACCATTTTTTTATTTTTTTTGGCTCTAAGTTGAATCACCTTTACTGCTAGAAAAAAGGTTCCCATAACAATGCAAAGACACAGCACAAGTTAACCTAGCAAAAAGAACTTCATAAATTTTAAATCCAATTTAAGTAGCACGTACCATGTCAAAAACTCAGCTCAAGTTCTCAAGATTTTAGATTCTTTTCTTCTCCAGTATTTTCTCAACCAACAAACATAGCTAATCTTATAATGTAACAGATTCTGTCCCAAGCTGCCTAGCATAGCTTACAAAGATTGACACAGCATCACTGCAACTCCTTAACTCATCTACAAATATTTATTATCCATCTTTAAATCACAGCCTAACTCCGCAGGGCACGTACCTACCACACTAGTTATACCAAAAAGTCCAAATAATTTCAAACTTTACTCCATTAAATCCAAATCACTTTATAAAAGGAATTTTTATTTATTTTTTTATTATCCTTATCAGTTATCATAAATGCCAACTCATGGCCAAATTCCCTAAAAATTATAAATGCCAACTTTGCTCTAATTATTTAGTGGAAAATACACTTTGCTCCCCTATATTATTACCCAAAAGCATTTTGCACCCTTGTACTTTAAAAACTGACACTTAGCCCCCCGCACTTTAAAAAATTGGCAGATTTGACCATTCTGTTAGTTGACCGTCTAGATTTTTGACTGAACAATTGTCACATACCATCACGTCACTATATCTTATATGTAAAATGACGAAAAATGCCCATTATACCCATGAACACAAGAATAAATCTAAGTGTTGTTCATCCCCACTCTCTCTCTAACAGCTTGTTTGGATTGAGAGAGTTGGAGAGAAGAGAAGAGGAGACAAACTTATCAAGTTTCTCTCATTTGGATTGAGAGAGTTGGAGAGAAAGGAGAGAAAGGGGAGAGAAAGAGGGGAGAAAAATGGGCTTGATGCTCTCTCTCCAAATCGGTGAGAAATGGAGAGAAGAGAAGAAAAAGGCTTTTAAGGTGGTGTGGTTTTACTGTTTTGCCCTTTCTCTTCCTTCTTTAGCTTTTATTTTTCTTTTTATGTAAGTAAGGGCAATATTGGAATTTACACCTTAAAATCTTCTCTTCTCTTCTCTTATGAAGGCTATCCAAACAGGGTGGAGAGAAAGTCATTTAACTTTCTCCTCTTCTTTTCTCTTTTCTTAATGAGTTTCTCTTCTTTTCTCTCCAACTCTCTCAATCCAAACATAGTGTAAAGGTACCTCCCTCCCAACCAGCAAAAGCACCTTGGTGAACTCCCCAACGCTGGCAACGAAGTGCAGTATGGTGATCTCTCCCACGCCGGCGACGTGGGAAATCAAAATCCAGGCAATTATTTGTCAAAAATACCTCCCTCTCATTGGCAGTGTTGCGAAGAACAGCATGCAATCCTCTCTGCATCAATTTTCCATGGACCATTCTTCTCCTATCAAAGGTTTCGAACATGTACTCCACAAAATAGATAGAAGGAAACCCATCTGAATCATCAGTAACCACCAACACAGAACAACCTACGGTAATCAAATCCCCGCAAACAAAGGCCCGTTTATAAAGAGACTCACCTAAACTTGTTTTGCCTACTGGATCTCCATCCCATTTGATTTTCATGTTACTGCAACTTGATTTTGGTAGTTTTGAAGTTGAATGAGCTTTTACAGTATTATGTAAAGTGAACAGTTTCCCCTTAACCTCTTCAAAATCTTCCTCTTCATTTTCCTCTTGTTCCTCCTCAACTTCTTCATCCTCTTTCACTTCACTATTATTTCCTTCCTTTGAGTCTTCAGGAGAGTACTTTAAGTAAAACTCACCCCAAATTCTGTTGATTTGCCTTGTTGTTGTTGCCTGCATTGCCTTTCTTTTTTATGCCACTGGTGCCATTGCTGATCTTGGATTCAAATTCATTTCCTTCCTCAGTACTACTTTTTTCTTCACCAACAATTTGATATGATGTCTTTCCTCCATTTTATTATGAAGTCCGGTAACAAAAGCGCACTTCTTCAGTACGCTGTAAGTAAGTTCCAGAGATTCAATTGCACTTCAACTGACCCTGCGTACCAAAACATAATAAAGTCAAAAATCCATTTCTTCAATTTCTTTTCTCTTCCTCAATTTTCTTGCAAGTTCATTAGAATATACCTTCAGCATGGAGTCAAGTTTCCATTTGGCATTCTGGCGTTACATTCTGGTAAATCATTGATCCGATTTGGAATACTTCTTTGCCTCATCACAATGTGCATTACATATAGCCCTCTCTCAAAGAAGTCGTGTCCCAACCAACTTCTTACATAACTGTATCCCAAAAGAAAAATGAAAAAAATATTGTATTCAGGGTTATGATTGGATATTTGGATCATAATTTCATTACCGAATTTTTTATGTACTTAAAATTTTATTTGATTTTCTTATAAGTGAATGGTCTTGCATGTTGAAAGTAAAGCTTGTAATTCTTTTAAATCACATAAAACAACTTTTTCTATTGTATATACTTGACGCGATACATAGAGCATCTCCAACGGTAGGTTCAAAATTGGATTCAGATCCATTTTTTGAATCCATATGCAAATTTTTTTTCTCTAATGGTGGATCCAAAATGAATTGGATTTAAAAGTTTATTCAAATTTGGATCCAACTTTAGCTGGATTTATTTTCCTCCAAGACACATAAAAGTGCCTGGAAACTTGTGCTTGGTTTGGGGGAAGAGAGAGATAGAGAGAGGAGCCAACAGCCAAGAAATGGATCCACCACCATTGGAGCACTTGGATCCAAAAGGCTATGCATTTCATTATAGCAGATCGAAAAAATGGATCTAATATTTGGAGTTGCTCTTAGGGCTCTCAAATTATTTCAATAATATCAAGATCAAGTTAAACCATAAAAGCCAATCCACTAAAATACTATTATTTTTCTTAACTTTATATTAATAAGGTATATTCATCTCCAAAAAGAATCTATTTAATGTGATATTATACTACAAAGTTTTCACGGAAAAAGTCATTAGTGGAAGAAAGCTTCCCACTGTTTGTATTCCAAGAATTTTTAATTACAGTAAAACTGTGAAAAGTTGGGGTCTAAGAAAATTTAAAGCCTCACTTTAAATTTCTTAGATCATTTCAAGGTCCTTCAAATGATTCATTCAAAGAAAACATAAGAGTCAAACATTATAAATCATTCTACAACACTAAATCATTTGAAACGACTAGAGTTGGGGTGATACTTACTGCCATTGTGTTCTCTTCATTGCTTCTCTCGCCTCTAACTATGCGGTTCGGTATCTACCTCTTAGTATTTGTTTTTCATTCTTGGTTGATGATTGTTACTCGTATTTTATAGCATGATTTTCACTGCTTTTTGAAATTCTGAGGAAACAATTTCTTAATTAAAAAGGTTGCTTTTAATTACTCAGTCATTAAATGGTGATCAGTTGATGGTTATGAAACATAAGCAATCACACATATAACACCAGATATACGAGGAAAACCCTAACGGGTAAAAAACCTCGGGAGCACAGAAATCACTATGAAATAATCACCACAGTACAAGAAAGGTAAGACTACCAACAAAGACGCTTGAATCCACAAACCAGTAGAATCCCTTTCTTTGACAAGCAATCTGCGAGTCCACGCAGCTTTCACAGTGCTTCCACCGTTTGAATCCACAAACCTAGCTCCACACACCGCTATCCACGATGCACAACGGAAATCCACCGTTCAACGGAACTCCACCGTTAACCAAAACCAAAGTATGGGGTTTTGTATAGCTAAGCTATAAGGAACTATGCATATGACAATGAAAGAAAGTCATAAAGACTAAGTATGCATAGTTAAAGTAAGAGTGAAGCTAAAAGCAAGTGAAAACTAGGGTTTTAACTTGGGAGCTTTTTCAAATCACTTCACACACCCAAAATGACCAAGTGATGGGGTATATATAGTAGCAGCATAACCTAGGGTTTCAAATAGTGAAAAAGTGAGAGAAACTTCGAATTTTGAAACAAAATAGGCTAAAATATACGAGAGGATCGATCCTGCAAAAATGACCGGATCGATCCAAAGTCCTCTGCCTCTAGGATCGATCCGGGCACGAAAGCTGGATCGATCCTCTTCTGCAGTTCACAAATAGGATCGATCCTACCAAAAATGCCGGATCGATCCAAAATGTTTCAAAAGCCAATTTTAAAAGATTTTCAATGGAAAATGACCTATGTGCATATAAGGATCATACTTAGGTGATTGGGGCAATTTAAATCACCTATGGTCATATCGCCAACCTAGAAACTAAGTCGAACTTACCTTCCTAGGAATTTAAACCAAAACGGAATACATGGCAAGCTTGAGTACTTGATGTTAACGAGAAGTTGCGTTACTTTCGAGCTTGATGTAGTCACTGAGCTTTCAGGGATTACTGGCTTGAGTTCAATCACAGACACTGGCTTTTGTCAGTCGAATTAGCCAACATATACATATGGTATACCTAACACTTTTTAAGAAGATAGAGGACAGGCTGTTGTTCACCGCTTTTTAAGGAGATAGCGGAAATGTATCAATTGCCTAGTTTCCTTTTGAGAATAAATTTTATGTTTTAAAATCACACAATATTGGGGCGATACAGTACCATAATGGTGTGCAACCATCCGTTACGCTTGTTACTACATTGTAACAGCCGTTATGGCATCAATACTCTTATAAAAGGGTGTGCAATACGTTTTTTTTTTTTTTTGTAATTTCTTCATTTCCTTTCATTCTGTCCCTCATTCATCTTAGATCTACAAGATTTAAGCATAGATTTGCTAACGTTGTAATTAAAAATTGGATTCAAGTCTCTAAAGGTAATTTTGAAAAAACTTTTAAATTTTTTCTTCTATCATTGGCTTTTCTCTAATGTTATGTTAAAAACTTAGATCAATGATGTTCAACGATGGATCTATAGCTTTAAAAGTTTGGTCTATGGTTAGAATAATTACTTTTAAAATTCCGTTTAAATAATTAAGTAAATTTTGTTTGGTTTATTTGTGTTAGATTATTAACTATATCATCTCTAATTCATAAATCTAGGGTTAGATTATTTTTAATTTTTTTTTTTTAAATTTCATTTGAATAAGTAAGTAATTTTTTTGTTAATTACATTGTATATGAAATATAAATAGGTCTATCATTTTATATAGGTCTATTATTATATAAATATTTGATTATTTGTTAATATTTACTATTGTTTAGTATGAACTTATGAATTAAAGAACCTCAAAAATATTTAGACTATTTAGTGTATAGTAGTTAAATATTTATATATTTAGTAATTATTATTTATTTTATTTTTCAGTATATATTTTCTATATATATATATGAGCCAGTTCTCTTGGGCGACATCGCTCATGAGCGACTTTGGCAATCCCAAGGATTGCACACACTGACAGCTTGGATTAAAAGAGACTTTTGGGCGTTGCAGGCTATGTCGGTGGAGGGAGTAAATGGAGAGTAGGTTAGATTGGGAATTAACTTAGTGAAATGGTGAGCCAGCAACCTGTCACTCAACCTGACCCCACTGACATGTACTTTTAAGTAATTAACTAGTTGTACTATAATAGCCAAAAGATTAAAAAATTCTCATAAAATATTTTAACCATACTAAAAAAAGATTACTAAGTTGACTAAAATTCACTAAACTTTTTAAAAATCAGTAATAGATATGATTTTAAGGTGAAAACATATGTATCACTACGTTTGGGGCTTGTGTGCAAAACATAAAAAAATTCACTAATTCTGTGGCCACGGCCTGTTATATACATAACACTGATACACCTGTGTCCTGTTACACTTCTATTGTTACGGCGTTACCGTAACAATATCGTAAACCAGTGATTGTCATCTAGCTAATTACTCATTAATGGTTAATGATTGCCATTCTATCTTATAGGTTGTCATTCACCCTACTTTTTTTTTCTTTTTTTTTTTTTAAAGAAGATAGAGGAAAGGTATTGATTGCATTTATGCTACGTTTGAAAAGGGGAAAAAAAAGAGTTAAATGTTTTAGCAACATAATTAAAAAGTTGACGTGGCATTTTTTTTTTTTTTTTTACATAAATTGTTGTATAGCTAACTCATTCATGGTTGATAATTGTCATATTATCTTATAGGCTGTCATTCACATATTTTTAAGAAGATAGAGGAAAGGTTATTATTCACTGTTTTTTAAGAAGATAGAGACAAGCTATTAATTACCTCTCTTCTTTTCGAGAACAAATTTTAAGTTTCAAAAACGTAATTTAAAATTTTATTTTGCCTTTTTGAAATAAATTGTCGTCTAGGTAATCACTCATTCATCATTGCTGATTTTCTCTTATCTTATAGGCATTTGTTCTCTGCTTTTAAAGAAGATAGAGAAAAAGTTGATATTTATTGCTTTTTTTACTAGACTTTATAAAGAAAATGATCAATTGCCTCTCTTTCTTTTGAGAATGAATTATATTTTTTGGAAAATATTAAAAAAACATAATTGGAAAGTTGACCAGTCCATTTTAGATAAATTGTTGTACCTAATGAATATTCATGGTTGATGATTTTGATTCTTATCTTATAGGTTGTTGTTGATCCATTTTTAAGAAGATAAAGGAAATGTATCAATTCCCTTTCTATTCCTTCTGAGGATATACTTAATGTTTTAGAAAAGTTTTTTTTTTTTTTTTGTTTTTTTTGTTTGTTTTTTTGTTTGTTTTTTTTTAAGAAGGGAATTAAAAAGTTGACCTGGTCTTTTCTAGATAAATTATCATTCAACTAATGACAGATTGTAGAAGGAAATTATCATTCAACACCAACAGGGAGTTCGAAACCTTGGAGTCGCTCTTGTTGGGAGGGATTTACTGTACTGCTCGTGTCCCGAACAGGGATTAGTCCCATACCCATAATGGGTGTGGGATACTCTGGGTGATAAACCTAAAAAAAAAAAAAAATGACAGATTGTAGAAGGAAGCTTTTAGAGTTATTTGTATTTATTTTCTTTCCCGGAGTGCAAGCATCGTCACAATTTACCAGTAAAAGAAACCTCCCAATGCTCTAATTAGTCGTTACAATCACATTGAACAGACTATACATGGATATCCAAGTGTAAATCATTGTGATCCAATTACCTAACTTTCTTTATAAGTTATTCATCTTGCCTGGAAAGTCCATGTCCATTTATATCCTCCTCAATGCCACTGTCCTTGTCCATTATGCCACCCATTTTCTAGTGAAATCTTTGAACTTTAGTTTTTATTATGTTTTTGTTTTTATTTTAAATAAGCAACAGCTTTATTCAAATAAAAGAGGAAAGAGGAAATGTTCTAATAGAAAAGAAAAGAAAAAAAGAATTACTCAAGACCCACAAATTGAAATCCAATAACCCCTAACAACAAATAAAGGCACTCCCTTAAATTCCCCAGTGACAGAAGCCCAAAAGTAAGCCAAACAAACAAACTCTGTCCCAAAGCCTATCAACTCTAAGAGAGCTATCTTAAAAATTCATGCATTCTTTTCTAACCAAATCACTCAAAAAATTGTCGTCATTGTACATACCCATAAAATGATTGCTTTCTTAGAATGTCCAAAAACCCAAAAATCATTGGATTAGTTTCAGCTTCTTGAAAAGGAAAGCTAAAATATTGTGTATCTCTTGGGAATTAGATTTTTTATCTGCTTGCTTTGATTTATATTTTTCATAAATTTGATTCCTTCACACTTGGTATCAAACTTCAGTAATTTGAATTGATGCATATACAGCAGCCAAAATATGTCTCAAAACGTACACTTTAATTAAGGTAATTTGTAATATTTTTTTTACTGAACTTTAAAACCGAACAAATAACCTTCTTGATCGGTTAGGGATATGCAATTAATGGAAAATGTTGAACAACTTCTTAACTCGTGCCAATGTATGAGTAAAATTATATGAAATTTCTCGAACTGTAAGTTCAGCTTGCAGTTTGCCGACCGAACAAATAGCCCTCTTTGAAGAATGGTCTGGGCGTGTAAATAGTTGGGTTTTTATTGCTAAATATTCCATCTAGACCATTATTCAATGGACTCTGGATGTGTTAAAGGTGTGAGAATTTAGAACCAAGGATGTGGACTGGATGAACCCTAAATCCCAGCTCATTTCTTTTATTATTGAAATATTCAAATAATTTGTATGCATATTGCACAATGCACAAACAACTCTAAAAAAAAAACGCATTGGATTTTTATTTCTTTTTCTCACTTCTGAACAAATTTCAAAATGATTTGAAATATTTCTCGATATTCTATCCCTAAGTACATGATCATGGGACTTCCATGAATTACTATGCTTGTAAACGATAGATCTTATGCTTGGGATTGCACTACACTTCTAACAGTCATTCATTTTTGGTGCTATTGCCGGGGATAGGCAATAAGTGGAAGACAGCAAATCCAGAAGAGCTAAAGGTAACTTGCAATTGTATTGCAAGTCCAGTAAGTTTTCTTCGCTTTGAAAGTTGTTCAATCATTGTAAATAACCATTAGGAGTAGTTCTTACTAGTTGGTGCATGTCCATTTGGATTCGTGACGAATTTAATCGACTTGTACGAGTTAGCCAAAAAGATTCAGTAGTTAGAAATTTCAATTTTTCTGAATCCACATCACATTTTTCACACCCATCACTTGAGACACCATCAATGGAGTTCCCCCCACATGGAGGATCCCCATTACGACCCTGAAAGAGACTTAGATCCACAAAATGTAGAGGGTAGTGGACTTGGGTATGGCGCTGGAACTATAAATGGTCAAAATAATAGGAATGGTGATGGACAGAATTTTCCTATCCCACCACAAGGCATTGGTCGTGTAGTAAATGTTCAATACCCACAATATCAAGCTTTACACTAACCACAACCCCCACAGCGAAGAACTTTTAGAGAGACTTTGCACCCACAGAGATATTCTTTGCCTAATTGTATCGTGTTGCCTCTTGATGTTGTGGAATTTACAATAAAACTAGATATGGTGAGACTCTTCCCCTCTTTCATGGGGTGGAATCAGAGGACCCGTATGTCTGCATGCGAGATTTTAAGGAAGTATGCGATAGTATTCTGTATACAGGTGCATCACACGACATAATATGTCTCGGAATGTTTTTATTCTCTCTTAGGGATCTAGTTAAACGATGGTTGATGTATCTGAAAGAAAACTCTATCTATTCTTGGAGTCAACTGCAGCAACAATTTTTTGACAAATTTTTCCCGCCTGAAAGGACAAATGCCTTAATGAAAGCCATACAATGTTTTTCATAAAAATTAAATGAATCATTTGCCAAAGCTTGGGAACGTTTCAAAAGTTTAACTTATGCTTTCTCACATTATGGCATGGATATAAGCCAGCTTATCAATTATTTTCATCAAGGTTTATCTTCTGATACTAAAATGTTTATTCAAATGATGAGCAATGGCATGTTTTTTGAAAAATGTCCTGATGAGGCGTGGGACCATTTAGATGTCATTACTACACGAGCATGTGATTGGGAAGTCAATATTATCCCAAACACTGCTCAAACGCCAAATAGTGGAGGAAAATTTGTGGTAAAAGAACACGATGACATGCAAGCTAGATCAACCCAATTGACAAAGAAAATTGAGGCCCTAGAGATGAAAAAGGTAAATGAAGTTTCTACTATTCCTATTTCTAAGGAGACAGACTTTTGTAATTTGTGTAATATACAAGGGCATTCACTTGATGATTGTCCCCTGTATCCTACCTTTAAAGAGTCCTGTATAGACCATGCCAGCATCAATGCCATTAACCAAGGACCACAACAAAAAGCTTCAAATTTTTGATATGGGGATACCTATAACTCAAATTGGAAGAACCATCCCAATTTCAAATAGAAAAATGATACGATAGCAAGCACTTCACAAGGAGCCTCACATTCTTACCCTCAGGGGTAATCCCAAAATTTTCAGGGCAATGCACCAATATACCAAACTCCAGCACAAGGGTTTCAATAGAACCCTAATGCTAACTTTGTGCCAAAACAGAGTCAATTTCATCAAACTCCATACCAACCTTATCACAAGAGGAGTATGGAGGACATGTTTAACCAACTCATGCAGAGTCAATACCAATTCATGCAGAGTCAGAATACTACCAATACTGAACTTCGTAACATGGTACAACAACATACACATTCTTTAAATAAATTACAAGTTCAAGTTTCTAAACTTAATTCTTCCGTAGGTGCAATGCAGCAAGAGAAAGGTAAGTTTCTTGCCCAATCATATCAAGCACCGCAAGGTTAGAATAGTATTGATGTTCCATGGACAAATGTTGTAAATTTTGAGCAGGCTAAGGCTATCACTACTTTAAGAAGCGGATAAATTGTTGACAAAACCATCCACCCTAAATCTGTTCAAAAAGAAATTGTTTTAGATTCAAATAAGCAACAAAAGGGGATGAGGAAAGTAGTGATACACCTAATGCTGAGCTTGATAGTTCAAGAGTTTCAAGAATTTATCTCTCCTGTTCCTTAGAATTATCAAGCTCAGCATTAGGTGTATCACTACTTTCCTCATCCCCTTTTGTTGTTGATTTGAATATATAACAATTTCTTTTTGAATAGTTTTAGGGTGGATGGTTTTGTCAACAATTTTTCCACTTCTTAAAGTGGTGATAGCCTTAGCTTGCTCAAAATTTCCATCATTTGTCCCTAGAACATCAATACTATTCCGACCTTGTGGTGCTTGATATGATTGGGCAGGAAACTTACCTTTCTCTTGTTGCATTACACCTACAGAATAATTAAGTTTAGAAACTTGAACTCGTAATTCATTTAAAGAATGTGCATGCTGTTGTACCATGTTACGAAGTTCAGTATTGGTAGTATTCTAACTCTGCATGAATTGGTTATGAGTTTGCATAAGTTGGTTAAACATGTCCTCCATACTCCTCTTGTGTGGAGGCTGGTATGGAGTTTGATGAAATTGACTCTGTTGTGGCATAAAGTTAGCATTAGGGTTATGTTGAAACCTTTGTGCTGGAGTTTGGTATATTGGTGCATTGCCCCGAAAATTTTGGGATTGCCCCTAAGGGTAAAATCCTTGTTGCTGTTGAGGGGGAAAAAAATGTGAGGCTCCATGTGAAGGGCCTGCATTTGTATAATTTTTCCATTTGAAATTTGGATGGTTCTTCCAATTTGAGATATAGGTCTCCCCATATGGAAAATTTGAAGCTTTTTGTTGTGGTCATTGGTTAATCGCATTGATGCTGGCATGGTCTATACAGGTCTTTAAAGGTAGGATACGAGGGACAATAATCAAGTGAATGTCCTTGTATATTACACAAATTACAAAAGTCCGTCTCCTTAGAAATAGGAATAGTAGAAACTTCATTTACCTTTTCCATCTCTAAGGCCTCAATTTTCGTTGTCAATTGGGTCAGTTTAGCCTGCATGTCATCCTGTTCTTTACCACAAATTTACCTCCACTATTTGGCATTCGAGTAGTGTCTGGGATAGTATTGACTTCCCAAACACGTGCTCGTGCAACAATGAAATATAAATGGTCCCACGCCTTATAAGACATTTTTCAAAAAACATGCCATTGCTCATCATTTGAATAAACATTTTAGTATCGAAAGATAAACCTTGATGAAAATAAGTGATAAGCTAGCTTATATCCATGCCATGATGTGGGATAGCATAAGTTAAACTTTTGAAACGTTCACATGCTTTGGCAAATGATTCATTTATTTTTTGTGAAAAGCATTGTATGGCTTTCATTAAGGCAATTGTTCTTTCAGGCCGGAAAATTTTGTCAAAAAATTGTTGCTGCAGTTGACTCCAAGAATAGATAGAGTTTTCTTTCAGATACATTAACCATTGTTTAGCTAGATCCCTACGAGAGAACGAGAAATTCTGAGACATTATATCGTGTGATGCACTTGTATACAGCATAGTACCACATACTTCCTCAAAATCTAGCATGTACATATATGGGACCTCTAATTCCATCCCATGAAAGAGGGGAATGAGTCTCACCGTATCTGGTTTTATTGGGAATTCAACAGCATCAGGAGGCAACACGATACAATTAGGCAAAGTATATCTCTGTGGGTGCAAAGTCTCTTTAAGAGTTTTTCGCTGTGGGGGTTGTGGTTAGTGTAAAGCTTGATATTGTGGGTATTGAACATTTACTACCCGACCAATGCTTTGCGGTGGGAAAGAAAAATTTTGTCCATTACCATTCCTATTATTTTGACCATTTATAGTTCCAGCGCCATTCCCAAGTCTACTACCCTCTGCATTTTGTGGATCTAAGTCTCTTTAAGGGTCGTAATGGGGATCCTCCATGTGGGGGAACTTCATTGATGTTGTCTCAAGTGATGGGTGTGAAAAATGTGATGTGGATTCAGAAAAATTCAAAATTCTAACTACTGAATCTTCTTGCCTAACTCGTACAAGTCGATTGAATTCGTCATGAATCTAAATGGACATGCACCAGCTAGTAAGAACTACTCCTAATGGTTATTTACAATGATTGAACAACTTTCAAAGCGAAGAAAACTTACCGAACTTGTAATGCAATTGCAAGTTCCCTCTAGCTCTTCTAGATTTGCTGTCTTTCATGTGTTGCCTATCCCTGGCAACAGCGCCAAAAATGCTTGACTGTTAAAAGTGTAGTGCAATCCCAAGCGTAGGATTTATCGTTTACAAGCATAGTAATTTATGGAAGTCCCATGGTCATGTCCTCAGGGATAAAATGTCAAGAAATATTTCAAATCCTTTTGAAATTTGTTCAGAAGTGAGAAAAAGAAATAAAAATCCAATGGTTTGTTTTGCGAGTTGTTTGTACAATATGCACACAAATTGTTTGAATATTTCAACAATAAAAGAAATGAGCTGAGATTTAGGGTTCATCCGATCCGCATCCTTGGTTCTAAATTCTCACACCTTTAACACATCCAGAGTCCATTGAAGAATGGTGTGAGGTACTGGAATCCCACATCAGAAAAGAGAGAGGAAGTGATTGGGCTTATAAGTAAACACCGTACATCTTTTAGTAACAACGCGTTTTAAGGGGCAACTCGAGAAAGTAAAGCCGTGCGCTTGTCACGTGGACGTGCGTGTATGGGCGCGCATGTTACGCGTGCAGGCAAAGCGAACAATATTGTTACTTGGCGAGGTGCGGAGTGTTACAAGTGGTATCAGAGTCGACTCTCATCTGATCTGAGTGTGGGTCCCTGATGTGCTCCCGTGTATGTGGGCGAGCTGGAGGCTGGCAGGCTACTGCACGGGGACGTGCAGCCCTTAAGGGGGTGGATTGTGAGGTCCTAGAATCCCACATCGGAAAAGAGAGAGGGAGTGATTGGGCTTATAAGTAAACAACGTACATCTCTTACTAACAATGCATTTTAAGGCGCAATCCGAGAAAGCAAAGCCGTGCGCTTGTCATGTGGACGTGTGTGTATGGGCGCGTACGTTGCGCATGTGGGCAAAGCGAGCAATATTGTTACTTGGCGAGGTGCGGGGTGTTACAAGTGGTATCAGAGCCGACTCTCGTCTGATCCGAGTGTGGGTCCCTGACGTGCTCATGTGTATGTGGGCAGGCAGGAGGCTGGCTGGCTACTACACAGGGACGTGCAGCCCTTAAGGGGGTAGATTGTGAGGTCCTGGAATCCCACATCGGAAAAGAGAGAGGGAGTGACTGGGTTTATAAGTAAACACCATACATCTTTTAGTAACAACGCGTTTTAAGGGGCAACCCGAGAAAGTAAAGCCGTGCGCTTGTCACGTAGACATGCTTGTATGAGCGCGTATGTTGCGCGTGTAGGCAAAACGGACAATATAGTAACTTGGCGAGATGCAGGGTGTTACAAATGGTCTGGATGGAATATTTAGCAATAAAAACCTAATTATTTATACTCCTAGATTACATTTAAGAATAGTCTAGTCGGAGGATTTAACAATGAAAACCAACCTGCTTTAAGATTATAGGATATTAATGCTAAACATTCTTTCAAATATTTTAGCAAACACAAGGAATGCTTTCAGTGCTAAGCCCTGCCTGTGCCAAGAAACCCTGTCTACAGATGGTCAAAGCTAGCCAATCTTTGTGGTTCTGAGCAAATTCAATGTTTATCATCAATATTCAAATCTTTTAAGCTTGTGAGAAATCATATACCTTAGATATAGATCAAGAATCCCCGATCAATCCCAGCTGATGGAACTTAGCTGCTCATTAAATTGAAAGCAAGCATATTGAATGAAAAATAAACTGAATACATTTAATTGGAAATGAAAACTCTGAAATCTACTTGCATAAACTGAAAATAACTCCAAATTTATTCCAGTACAGAGAGAAATTAAACCTTAAACTGAAATTACAACTCAAATTCAACTAGAAATTAGCTAAACTATCCTACAATATTTAAAGAAAATGAGAAGGATGGGAGAGAAGAAAGAAGAATGAAAAATCTAAGCTAAGCTAACTACTGGAGTGAAAATTGTTGTTGTAGAAACCCTTCGTAAAGTATATATGGTCCTCATGGAAAAATTACCACAATACCCTTCACAAAGTCTCAAATTCTGCAGAAAATTGGGCAAGGTCGGCTACAATTACCGATAATGCATAAGGCCTATTATTGGTAATAGACTTGTGTAACTTTCTTCATGCTGAAGGATCCTCTCCATTACCGATAATGGTTAAATGCTCTATTGGTAATATTGCTTTTCTGTTTGGTGGTTGCTGAATTTTGCTTCTGAATACTGATAATGTGATGGGCTTTATCGATAATGGAATATTGCTAGGTCGAATTGGTTGAAATCTGTTGTTGCATTACCGATAATAGTAATCATGCTATATCGGTAATGTGATGTTGCTAGCTTCCTTCATGCTGAAAATTCCTTAAGCATTACCGATAATGGGAAGCACCATTATCGGTAATGAGTGCTTCGTGTGAATGATAAATTACAAAGTTGCTTCCTCTGTGAATTCTCTTTGCCATTACCGATAATGGATATGTCACTATCGATAATAGGTGATTTCTGCCTTCTTTTGTTGGAGAAATCATCCTGCAACTTGCTTCAAAACTTCTTTTAATTCAAACTTTCCTGCCCTTTGCAACTTTCATTATTTGTGAATGCCATCAAGCTCCATTTACACACAATTCCTACAAAAATTTAAAACATTGAACTTAAGGAAAACTTATAATAAAAAGCTATTAATATGCATGGAAAAACAATAATTTGGGCAGCATAACCGCACTTGGAAGTGCATGATTGTGAGGCAATCACTCTTGATCAGTTAGGGATATGCAATTAATGGAAAAGGTTTAAGAAACTTGTTTACTCGTGCCAATGTACGAGTAGAATTACATGAAATTTCTCAAACTGTAAATTCATTTTGTAGTTTGCCGAAAGGGAATTTGGCCATAAATCTTTAATTAGCAAAGTTTATTACAAAAGGTTTTCAAAGAAAATCTTTCTTGTGTAAAGTCCCAAACTTTTAAAATTATTTTTTTATAAATGGAAGATCTGTCACTTTAACAAACTTCTAGCAAACTCGTCATATTATTAGATAAGATTTTTCTCTCTCACCTCCAACAAATCTTTCTCCTTAATTCTCTCTCTCTCTCTCTCTCTCTCTCCCCTCAATCTCCTTTTTCTCTCTCATCTCTTTCTTTCTCTTTCCTCATTTTATACCAGGGTTAGTTTTTAACTGCTCTGGAGATGATTTTCATTGCATTGGGATGGTTTTCACTGCACTAGGGTTGATTTTCACTGTATTAATCATTTTGTATTTATCTCTCCTCAATCTTTTCTGAGAATGAATTTCACTACATTACGGATGATTTTCATTATATCTCTGATACATTTCTTATAATTTTCATTGTAGAATATGTTTACTTCATTTTCATTAAACTTGTATCTATTTTCACTGCACCGACAGCATTTTTATTGTATTGAGAACTATTTTTAATTCACAGTTATCTATTTTCACTAGGGGAGAGATTCGTCATAGTGAAATTCAATTTGTAGAGAGAAAAAAAGAGATTAGAGTAAGAATAGAGATTCGTATGAGATATTTTGGAATGAAATAAATTAGAAGAAAGGTTAGAGGAGAGAGAAAGATAGGAGATGTACGTGATATATTTTTGGAATGAAATAAATAACGTGAAATAAAAATCCTGGAAGATCTGGAAGATTTTTTTAGTTAAAGGTAATTTTGTCTAACAAATCCCAAAAAGGCTTTTGGCATGGAAAAAAAAAAGTCTATAGGATTTCATGCAACAAACTTTGCTAATTAATTAGGACTTGTGGCCAAACTCCACTTTTACAAAAACAAATTGAAACTTAAAAACTAATTAAACATTATAAACTATTAATTGTGATACTTCGTTTGCCTCAGCAAAAGATCAACATGTGTTGATCATTGTACAATTAAGCATAATGTCATCATAAAACACGATTATGCGACTGCATGACAAGGCAAGGTGGCTCAAACGACAACGCCCAAGTGTTATTTTGGCAAAACAAACACGTTATTAATAGCATTTGTGTTTTTATTTGTTTCAAACCCAAATTTTAAATTGCCAGGTTCTTCCCCAAATAAAAGGAACCCATTTTCAAGTTCACTCATGGACTCTCACTTACTTCTCGCAATCTCTAGCCATTCTCTCTCCTTCCCTCCCCTCACAGTACACTACCACCATCTCTCTTACTCTTTCTCAAATACAAACAAGTAACCCCTATCTCGGGCTATATATTTATATTTACATAGATATACGGAGATGCTAATATAAGGCGCACCAGATGCAAATTTGTGTCAGGTGACCTCTGTAGCACTATTTGCATAACATATTTTGAAAATTCCCCCGTTGGATTAGATACTCCTCTTCTGAATGCCCTGTTTTGGATTGGGTTCGTATTAACCCATGGGAGATGTTGGATTTTGGATTGGGTTCGTATTGACCAATAACCCATGGAGCATCTACATAGGCTATCAGTTAAAGCATGCATTTGATTCAACAACTCTTGAGAGACTTATTTGATAACTTGAGATTACATATAATAAAAGCTGGACCATACATTTGTTTATTTTAGAGTGTATATGTATATGAGATTCATCTTTCTCTCTCTAATCATCTTCTTCAAGGTGCTTAGATCTTGAACTGTGGAATATAGGAGAGAATCTAGTTCACTTTGTCGGTGATCGCATCAATGAGGCTTGTAATCCAAGTATAAAGATCCTATATATTTGGATTCTATGCTTCTATGTAATTAAGGTATTTTGAATACCCATCTTGTTAAATTAATTTACCTAGTAGAGACTTCTCTTTCAAGAACTATTGTTGAGAGTCAAGTATCCATGGATGAGATCTTATTCAATAACTCACCCATCGTCTTATCTAGATATGAAATGATTTTAGCTTAATTTTCTTGATGTCATTATCCATGGTAGATGATTTTGCACCATACACCCAAGAATTCTAAAGAAAGGAAGGTTCCCACAGTAGATGAAGAGAAACCGCCTCGGATACTAAACGTAACAACCAGCCAAATCAAGATAAATGGAAAAGAGGCAACCAGGAAAAAAAAAAGTTTTGTGCAATGAAGTGCTAGATGAAACTACATTATGCAATAAAGATTAAAAGCATTTCAAGTCTTCAAATAATAGAGGGCTTTGTAAAAGCCCCTGATAAAAATAAATTGAAGCCCTTGGAGCTCGAGAATTGATGACATATGCTTTGACTTCAAGCGTGTCCCGAGGGCTTCTACAAGGCTCAATCTTCACACCCCTAGGGCATTTTTGGCTCGCTTCGACTTCAAGCGAGTCCCTAGGCACACCTAGATAATGCCTTCTAAAAGTTCGATTAGAATGTAGTGTTCGTGATAAGCCTGTTAGAATTTTGTATCTCAAGCATCTAGGGACATCTTGGGGTTAAGATAAATTCGAAACTCGTTTATTTATTAAGCAGCAAGAAGATATGCTGGAAAGTAGTTTTTCAACTTCTACAGATAGAATCGACCGTTCACACCTTGACTATATGATGGACGGAGTTTGTGAGTGACTTCATTCATCCCTAGGACCTAATTTGGGTCTAAATTTTTAGTGAAAGTTGGCCTAGGATGGCGCTTTCTGATTCTTTCTAAACAATTGTCTTTGGGCCTTGGATGCGGTAAGTATCTTAGCGGGCATCCAGGATTAAGCCTTTCAAGCCTGCAAAATAAAACAAAAACAAAAAAAGAGAAAAAAAAATGGCATAGTCAAATGCCTGCATATCAAACATTTTTAGATGTTCATAGTTGGAGAAATTGTAAATTAAGGTATCTGTGCTAGAACAAGCTTGTAAGGATGTTGCTGTGATAAGTCATTTTGATAGGGGTTGGTGGTCTCTCAGCCTGGTGGCATGTATCCTCTCTTTCAAAGAGATAATCTTTCGAGTCCATGAAAATGCATCCAAGTCCATTTCTCTATTGGAAATTTTTTTTTTCTCCTACACATAAATATGATCTATTTTAGGGATAGACTAAATAATATGGGAAAATTACATGAAACTCTCCTGAACCATTAGTATTACTTAGTTTCACAGAACTCTTTTGAACTTTAAAACCAAACGAACAACCCCTTTAGGTCAAGTTCTCAAAACCCCTCATGAACTTCATAACTAAATAAATAACCCTTGAATAATGAAATTGTGACACTTTGCCCCCTCACCATTAAAAAGTTTGAAAAAAATAGATAAATGTGAATATCACATGATGCCACTAAACCAAACTTAATGCCTGGAAATAGACTACTTATAATTCTAATTTCACAGTCTATTTCTTGAACTTTAATGAATGCTTAAATCAATTATAAATTGATAATTTAGGCATTAAATTGATCTAATTGCATCATATGATGCTCACATGATCTAGTTTTATTAAATACTTTAATGACCGGGGGCAAAGTATTACAATTTCATAATTTAGGAAGTTATTTGTTTAGTTTTTAAGTCCAAGAGACTTTTGAACCTAATCTAAAATTGAGGGAGTTGTTTGTTCAATTTTGAAGTTTTGGAGATTTTTTTAGAAAATTGATTAGTAGTTCATGAAGGTTTGTGTAATTTACCCTAAAAATAAATTAAGGTGAAAATATAGTGTTTGGAAATGTAATTTTGAAGATGCACCTCTCCATCATCCAACTTCTCCAAGAAAGCAGGTCAAGTTAGATTATTCAAGGAATCATTTCAACACTGATGTCAAAGAAATTATAAGTTAAACTGGACCCATATTCATTGAGCACATCGCATAATGAACTCTGATTGACAATTAGATTCCAAACTTAAAGAGTCCATTAAAAGTGAGTTGCATTATTGATTTTTTTTTTTTTGGATTTATTGAAAATTAAAATAGATTCATACAAT
>JAESVK010000170.1:449114-473147 GCA_017140935.1 Hamamelis virginiana
TGGCAATTAATGTATTCTTTTTTGGCAAAAACCAATTTTGGAAAAAAATTTAAAATCAGAATGTATAAATGAGGGCAAATCCATCATAAGAATACATTTGTTGATAGATTTGCCCTTATTTGATAAGATTACATTTGTTTTGGTTTCCTTTTAGAGTTTGTATCAATATGGGACTATTTAAGGAGAATTTTTATATTATTGAACTCTTTATAAGTTTATTTTTAATTACATTCATTTCAAATTTTGAATTATTAGTTTATTTTCTATATCTATATATTCTTAAAGAATTCATTAAAAGTGAATTGCATTATTGGATTTTTTTTTTTGATTTATTGAAAATTAAAATAGGTGCATATAATATATTTTATCCAAATTTACCTATTTAAAGATGTACAGCAATATACGCTTCTAACACGTGTATACGGGTTATGTAAATTTACTTGTTTAAAAATCAAATTTGATGAATACAATACAGTTTATGTAAATTTATTTATAGGAATTTTTTTTTTTAGATTTATTGAAAATTAAAATAGATGCATATAATATATTTTATACAAATTTACCTGTTTAAAGATGTACAATGATATATGCATCCAACACGTGCAAACAAGTTATGTAAATTTACTTGTTTGATAATCAAATTTGATGCTTACAATATAGTTAATGTAAATTTATATGTTTGAAAATATATGACTATATATGTCAATTAATGTATTATTTTTTGGCAAAAACCAATTTTGGAAAAAATTTAAAATCAGGATGTATAAATGAGGGCAAATCCGTCATAAGATTACATTTATTGACAGATTTGCCCTTATTTGATAAGATTACATTTGTTTTTCGTTTCCTTTTAGAGTTTGTATCTATATGGGACTATTTATGGAGAATTTTTATATTATTGAACTCTTTATAGAAATTTTTTTTATTACATTCATTTCAAATTTTGAATTAGTAGTCTCTTTTCTCCCTTATTTGATAAGATTACATTTGTTTTGGTTTCCTTCTAGAGTTTGTATCTATATGAGACTATTTATGGAGAATTTTTATATTCTTGAACTCTTTATAGAATTTTTTTTAATTACACTCATTTCAATTTTTGAATTATTAGTCTCTTTTCTATATATATTCTTAAGGAGTCCATTAAACTGAGTTGCATTATTGGATTTTTTTTTTTTTTTGGATTTATTGAAAATTAAAATAGATTCATACAATATATTTTATACAAATTTACCTGTTTAAAGATGTACGGCAATATACGCATCCAACACGTGTATACAGGTTATGTAAATTTACATGTTTGAAAATCAAATTTGATGCGTACAATACAGTTTATGTAAATTTATCTGTTTGAAAATATATGACCATATATGCATCCACAATGTGTATACGAGTTAGGTTAATTTACTTTTTTGAAAATCATATTAAATGGATATGATATCTAATTTTACCTGTTTGAAAATATATGGCAATTAATGTATTCTTTTTTGGCAAAAACCAATTTTGGAAAAAATTTAAAATAAGGAAGTATAAATGAGGGCAAATCCATCATAAGATTACATTTGATGATAGATTTGTCCTTATTTGATAAGATTACATTTGTTTTCGTTTCCTTTTAGAGTTTGTATTTATATGGGACTATTTATGGAGAATTTTTATATTATTGAACTCTTTATAGAAAATTTTTAATCACATCCATTCCAATTTTTGAATTATTAGTTTGTTTTCTCCCTTATTTGATAAGATTACATTTGTTTTGGTTTCATTTTAGACTTTGTATCTATATGAGACTATTTATGGAGAATTTTTATATTATTGAACTCTTTATTGAATTTTTTTCATTACATTGATTTCAATTTTTGAATTATTAGTCTCTTTTTTATATATATTCTTAAAGAGTCCATTAGAAGTGAGTTGCATTATTGGAATTATTTTTTTTTTTTGGATTTATTGAAAATTAAAATAGATGCATACAATATATTGTATACAAATTTACCTGTTTAAAGAGGTACAGCAATATACGCATCTAACACATGTATAAGGGTTATGTAAATTTACTTGTTTGAAAATCAAATTCGATGCATACAATACAGTTTATGTAAATTTATCTGTTTGAAAATATATGACCATATATGCATCCATAATGTGTATACGACTTAGGTAAATTTACTTGTTTGAAAATCATATTAAATGTATTCGATATATAATTTTTCCTGTTTGAAAATATATGGCAATTAATTTATTCTTTTTTGGAAAACACCAATTTTGGAAAAAAAAATTTAAAATCAGGATGTATAAAAGAGGGCAAATTCGTCATAAGATTACATTTGTTGACAGATTTGCCCTTATTTGATAAGATTACATTTGTTTTGGTTTCCTTTTAGAGTTTGTATCTATATTGGACTATTTATGAAGAATTTTAATATTATTGAACTCTTCGTGGAAATTTTTTTAATTACATTCAAATTTGAAATATTAGTCTCTTTTCTCCCTTATTTGATAAGATTACATTCGTTTTGGTTTCCTTTTAGAGTTTGTATATATATCGGACTATTTATGAAGAATTTTTATATTATTGAACTCTTTATAGAAATTTTTTTAATTACATTCAAATTTGAATTATTAGTCTCTTTTCTCCCAAATTTGATAAGATTACATTTGTTTTGGTTTCGTTTTAGAGTTTGTATCTATATGAGACTATTTATGGAGAATTTTTATATTATTGAAATCTTTATAGAAATTTTTTTAATTACATTCATTTCAAATTTTGAATTATTAGTCTATTTCTATTTCTATTCTTAAAGAGTCCGTTAAAAGTAAGTTGCATTATTGGATTTTTTTTTTGATTTATTGAAAATTAAAATAGATGCATACAATATATATTATACAATTTTACTTGTTTAAAGATGTATGGCAATATACGCATCCAACACGTGTATTCTATCGTTGGCTTCGCTAATGTTAAGGCCTTTGGTTTGGCATTTCTGGTCCTTTGGGTTGCGAGTGAATGGTTTTAAGGAGGGAGTTGTTTTACTTTTGAGATTTTAGATCATTTGCGCTTCTTTTGTTTTCTTTTTTTGCATTATTTGTTATTCTCATATTTGGAAGGTCCTTGGGAGGACTGCTTGCATTGGGTGCATTGAGCATTGCATTTGGGAGGCTTGTGGAACCACTAAAGGTTGGAAAACATCGTTGCATCGAAATAGGGATAAGTAACCTTTTACTGTCGATAATGTTATATCTGATTTATAACTGTTATGAGAACACTTCATATTTCTAAACAATTATTGATCGATATGTCTTATAAATGTTTGTGAACCCTGCTGTTTACTGAACTGTCAAATAGATACATAGAATATACTTGTTTATAAATTGTATAAATTGTGTGGCATGATTTTATGCTGTATCAAAGAGTTTTCATGGAACTGCTTTACGAATGATGAACTATTTACAAATACGGGAATTGGATACTTTCTATAAACAGTTTTATGAGCAAAATTGATGGGCATATGACTGATCTGTTTTATAAATGATATGATTTTGATGTCCCTGCACATGCCTTGTTTTCTAAATGATTTTATAACACAAGAGTGAGTAATTAACTTTGCTTTTGAGCCATTCCCAACACTTTTGGAATGAACAGTGATTTTGGGAAACTTGATTTATATACTTGTGAGCTAAGGCTCATGAATATTTGGTTTTGAAATGGAAATGTTTGAAAGAGGTTTTCTAGATTATGTGATTGTGGATGCCATGCGTTATAAAGGTGCAGGTGTGAATTCGTTCCCTGACCTCTTTACGATAGATCCTGGTTACCGTTATACGATACTACCACGGGAGGATGCAGGCGGCAGTTTAACTACGATCCTGGCCTCATCTTGGTGGGCATGGCATGGCATGATAGATAGTACGTTATATATCTCTTAGGACATGTGTGTATATATATGTATGTGGATTGAAATATGTCATTGGAGGTTTGGGCCCATGGCCCTGATTAATTATAAAGGTGCGGATGTGACTACGGTTTCTCACCTCCGATTTATTTTAGCCTGGTTCAGCTAGAGGTTTGTTAACCTGAATCCAACAGCCCTATAATATAATTCAATCCAAGTTTGGATATGCTATGGACCTTTCGGGTAGACACGTATGTCACTCAGGCTGATTCCATACCGATGGATATACCATGGACCCTACGTAGTGAAGTATATATCATGCTATGGATGATGACGGTATTTGGCTATTGTCCACATGTGACGGTGCATTCCACATTCGAGACATATGCCCTGTTCACGATATCGATGGATCTGGTTTTTCACTGAAAGCTCACACATTTTAATTTCCAAATGTTGTTTATAAAGTTGTTTTACAAAACTCTTGAAATGATGGATTTATGGACTTTATTTAAATATTCTATGTATCATTGTATTATTATTAATTCGTAGAGGTTACATTATTTCTACTGAGCGATTCGAGGCTCACTCATGCTTTTCATACAGCAGATTACAGGTTTACTTGGAAAGTTGCTTTTGAGGCTTGGCTCAGCCTCCTACTTGAGGACTGTTGACCAACATTCGGTAGTTTCTGCATTGGTATTTGCATGATTATGAGTTTTATATATATATATATATATATATATATATATATCTTGACTAGTGAGATTTGATATTGTTTGTTGCTTAGCCTATTTACCAGGGATGTTGGCATTATTATTTGATTTTCTATATATGTATTTATGAATGGTGATTATGACATAATGTACGCACATGTCATAACATGTTGTTATATGTATTTCTTTGTTTTCCGTGAGGAAATATGAATGAAAAGGACATGTTGTATCTCTATTTCGACACGTGTCGACCTATCCGGAAGGGTCGGTACAGATGTTAGGTTGGGGTGTTACAATCTTGGCACCAGAGTTTGTCGTCTTCTTCTTTTTCATCGTCCTCCATGACGACATTTGTCATCCGGTTGCCTCAAGGGTTGCAAAAATCATGGTTCATCGGAGCATTGGATCATGATGTTGTAGGGGAAAAAAAAAAAACGTATTAAAAATATACGGAAGGGTAGTTCCGACATTTTCAAAAATATTTTTAAAAAATTAGGACTTTTCACATGAAACAATTTTTAAATAGAACCTTACAAAGAAAAAAAAAATATTTGAAGGACTTTTCACATGAAACTTCTTTTATCAAGGACTTATGGCCAAATTTCCTAAAAATTATAAATGCAACTTTGCTCTAATTATTTGGTGGAAAATACACTTTGCTCCCCTGTACTATTACCCAAAAACACTTTGCACCCCTGTACTTTAAAAACCAACACTTAGCCCCCTGCACTTTCAAAAATTGGCAGATTTGATCCTTTTGTTAGTTGACCGTCTATATTTTTGACATAATTATTGTCACATTCCATCACGTGACTATATTTTACATTTAAAATGACGGAAATGGCTATTGCACCCATGAACAAATCTAAGTGATGTTCATCTCCACTCTCTCTCTCTAAAGGTACCTCCCTCCCAGCCGGCAAAAGCACCTTGGTGAACTCCCCAACGCCGGCAATGAAGCGTCGTAGTATGGTGATCTCTCCCACACCGGCGACATGGGAAATCAAAATCCAGGCAAAACTTACCCCGCCCCGCCCTATGACATCCCTAGAAGGGTCGTAATACCCTATTGTGAAAGGAATTAAATTCATTGTTTTGAAAGAAAGGAAGTAAAAAAAAAAAAAAATTGTTAACTAAATTCATGTAGTAAGGTTTACATGGAAGACGAAGGAGTTCAAGTCTCCATATCATTCAAGATTTGCCACCAACAATATACATCTATGAGAAGAATGAAACAGAACATGCTCCTGTTTATCTAGGACAAGTCTATATTATGCATTGAAGACCACTGGCATAGAATTTATGGGAAGAGGATTAAAAATAAGAAAAGGAAGCAGAACAAGAAGATGCATTTGAAGCTATAAAATTCTTGAAGCACTTCTACAAAGCTAAAGTTCGTGAAATAAATTATGGTGAGGTGGAATACTTTGAATACATGTATAAATATTTGAATCAACTCTATGGAGGGTCCCTCAAAGAACTTCATGAATTGAAGATGGAGCTAGCTCAAGTTGAAGGTAATGTCAACGAAGGAGATCATATGAAGGATAGAAGAAATTTTACAACTTATGAATTAAGGGGGTTTGTTGGAAATAGTAATTCATAATTAGTCGTATTTAGTACATACATGGTATATGAATGGAGAAAAAATTTTATGTACAAAAAAATTTCAACTTAATATTGAGCATCTTAAAAGTAAAAAGTTATTCTAGTAACAGAAAAAAAAAATGCACTTTAACCTCCACCCTTGAATCATTAGAAAGATTTGGACAGAAAAGAAGCTAGAGAAAGGCAATACATGCACAAGAAAATGATTTTTTTTACTCTTGCAATTTTTATAATTCCAAATATATCCATATCCTTATATAACACAAATACATTAATAGAGAGTAATCACACTTGCCTATGTTTAGAATTTTATGCATTATTATTTTTTTAATTTGGACCAAAGAATTAAACTTTCTTTAAGCATTTTACACTTTCTAGACTTGGTACTGATAATTTTGATAATTGTATGATAGGGATAATTTTGAAAATTAAACATTAATACTAACCCAGTTACTTAAGAGTTTTGAAGTTGAATGAGCTTTTGTAGTATTCTGCAAAGTGAACAGTTTCCCCTCAACCTCTTCAAAATCTTCCTCTTCATTCTCCTCTTGTTCCTCCTCAACTTCTTCATCCTCTTTCACTTCACTATTATCCCCTTCCTTTGAGTCTTCAGGAGAGTAATTTAAGTAAAACTCACCCCAAATTCTGTTGATCAGCCTTGTTGTTGTTGCCTGCATTGCCTTTCTTTTTGATGCCACAGGTGCCATAGCTGCTCTTCGATTCAAAATGATTTCCTTCTTCAGTACTGCTTTTTTCTTCACCAACAATTTGATATATATAATGATGTCTTTCCTCCATTTTATTACGAAGTCCGGTAACAAAAGCGCACTTCCTAATGGTGTCATCAGGATATTCTGCAAATTGCTGCAGTATTATCTGTCCATGAACCACCACGTATCTGTCCACCATCACTGGATCTGATGAAATGTAAGCAGGGTGATCCTTATCAAATTCAGACACTCTCTTGATGACATCTGCAAAAGAAAATCTTGCAACTCGGCTTTGCTCCTTCAACAATGTAATGATGCTAGCTGATTGCAAGTCTTACAGTTTTCAAAACTGTTTCATACCATGGAGCATACTGTTTTGATGGCTTCCAAAGTCTATACCTAAAGAAACAAGAAGATAATAAGACATCATTCATAGATTAATCTTTATCCACTCCTAAAGATTTCCAAGAATATTATATTTTAATTCTTTCGATTAAAGTGGAGGTTAAATCATCATTGGTTTCTTTGATTTAACACATCAAGAAGGTGTCCATGAGAAACTGCCCCTGCCCACATAATAGAAATTATTCATGAATTAAATGATTTATGTTGTGCAATATTGTATGACTTTATGACAAGAAATTACTATAAAAAATAAAAAAGAAAAAGGAAAAGAAAACAGGATCATATATGCTATAGTTACACTTCTAATATGAGAAAAGATGAAGAGTACCACGCCATATCTGTGCGGATTGATATGAAAGCAATTGATGCACCAAACTCAACCATCCATTCCTTTATAGAACTCAAATAATTGGAATTCCATCTACATTCTGTGCTCCAGCAGAACTAAGGAGGATTGGTTAGGCTCAGCATTGGAAGGAGCTCCAGAGAAATCAACCGAGAGTCTGAATTGTAAAGTGACCAGTTGTGAAGCATGCTCCGAGGAAGCTCATCAAGATTGCATATATTAGTCTCACTGTCAAAGATTACATACTCATCAGTTTCTTGGAAATGAGTCTTGTAATATGTGGGTAGAGGATAGTCATCCGCAATTTCATCCTCATTAATCTTGATATAGAATTTGTTTGACGAAGCCACTGGAAACTGGCTTTTCTTATGTTTCAATGATTGCCAGTACTCCTTTTCCTGCAGCAACCGAGCCAATTTCGTATCTTCCTCTTCCGAAGCCTCACAAGTGGATGAACTTGACTGATTTACTTTTGATCCATCCCCAATTTTTAAACTTGTGTCCATCACCCAACCTGATGAAATCAGCTTTGGAGGAACATATCCCCCATGTCTCCTATTCTCATCCCCAAGGGCAGCTAACACAGGCAACTCACTAAATTTCTGATCATCCTTCTTAGAAGTCTTGTCCAAACCAATTAATTGATTGTATATAAACTCACCTTGTGTAATGAAAAATTCCTTAATCGATATCCCACGAGGAAAGTTCTTACTTCCACTCATTGAACGGACAACTCCAGCAAGCAATTCATCAAGACTCAAATTGGGATCTCCTCCCGAGGATGTAGACAACCTTTTGTAGACCTCAATGCAGGCACGAGCCTTCTCAAAAAAAAGATTATATAATTTTTTATATGAGGTTGCAGGTCTACGACAATCATAACAGTCAGTGGAGACCTATATGACTGGCTAGCCTTCTTCATATCCAGAAATGGCACAAGACTCGATCCGGCCGAAGCTTTCACATCTGACACCCTTTTCCTTCTCCTTGCTAGAACTTTCTTCTAATGGCAAGATACAGCCAGAAATGTACAAATCGTCGATTTCTAACAGTTCAATGGACTGTGGTTTACCCTTGGCATCATGGAAGATGAAGTCTGAGAGCCTTCTGTTTGCTCGAGGCTCATCTGACCCAGATGTCAAGCCTACCCCTTCTAGCTCATCTTCCACTACTCTGTCCTTTTTAGATTCGATAATCGATATTTTTCCAGATAAATGGAATGGTTTATCACTAAAATCTGAATGAGCAGCAACTCGCTTTGCCATTTTTCGAGAATCAGAAACATTTTCACCTCTCTCAGACCTATTTCTCTTGAGCTTGGGATCACTGTCGCTTTAGTGTTGAAATATGTTTTGTCAACATCAGAAGCTACAGGTTTTGATTCAACTTTTGCCTTTTTCACCATCCCTAAAACAAATATCTGTTGGGAAATGGGAAGAAAAACACATGCAGTTCAGAAAGATAAATGGCAGTTCCAAGAGAAATTAAATATATAAAACTTAAATCGAGACCCTGAGATAAATATAAGTGAAAGAATTAAAATATAAAACAAAGATAAAAATTAAAAAATAGAAGCAGACCTAAATAGCAACCAGAGTTGATTAGCATATATGAACCCAACACAGGACAGTACGGGAAAATACCATGGGAGCCTGTAATAACTGTTAAAGTATGCAATCCTCAAGCAGGATCTGTGTGTTCCTTTGTATTCTTAGAGACTAAAAGATTGGGCAGTAACCTGTTGATTCAATGAATCTGAAGGTGGAGTTCCAGTACAATTTCTGACACCATACTTCCACAAGAGTTGTTTGATATTTGTACTTTCACTAAACATCATGCATTTATCTAACTTATTCATTGTTCCTAAAGTAATTCGTTTCTACACTTCATACAAGCTGACAAGCAAGAGATGGGTGCCTTTTGACAAGACAAATGGAAGTTTCCATATCTTAATCCTGTTAACTGTTCGATCACTTCCAACCATGACATTGCCAAAGTGACAATTCTTTACCCATGTCTTAATCTTCTTAGCTTCAGCATTGAGACAGTTCTTCAACCATATCCTTAATAAGATTAACCATTACAACCAGCCATACCATTGAGACATCAGCGTCTATTTGACAACCATTGTGTGCATTCCTTTCCTACTCCTGCCATAAACTGGTAGAATTGGGCATAGAACGCATATGAACTCGTGTCTCCTCTTTTATATATATGGTACTCTCATTTGAGAAAATTGTATCCGTTTGAATTGTTTTGAGGGGATTGACTTGCACTCTTTCAATTTTCAAGTATAGACATGGTTAAGGTTGCAAGAAATCAGACTGAATTAGGTTCAGATAAGTAAAAAGGGATGGAAAAAGTCCTATTTGACATGTTTAGACTGAACTCAGACACATACTAATTTTATGATTCACTGACTTCCTATGGGGAGTTTGATGGCATTAGGCTATTTGGACTAATATCAGGACCCAAGTCCCATCCCAAACACAGATTCTGGAGAAGACTTAACCGAGTTCCACCAGCATCAACTGAATGGGGGTCAAGCTGGACAAATAGCTATGCATGTTCTGTGTTCAGTTGTTTTGGGCTGGGTGGCTGACTCTATTTTTGCCCTTATTGTAATGTTTCTGGTGATGAATGAAGCTCAGAAGTTGTGGGTTTTAGTTTTCTTAGATCCTACGTAATGAAAAATGTAGGTTCATTCTTTTTGTTCAATTATCTTCCTTCATTTTCTAAGCAATCAAACTGAAATGAAAATTGGAAACAAACGGCATTTTGCTGGGAAAATCAATCAATGAAGGTGTATGAACCAAATGGGTTATAGAGAAATTGTCAATGTGTATCAAGATTTAACACTGATTTTGGTCTGTGGCTACTCTGTGCCTTTCTAAAGAGAGAAAAAGGGTTCATTTCTACGACAATTTGATTTTCAATGATAGATGTGATAGCTGATCTGACCTAGGGTTTGAATGATGCCAAGGCAAACTAAAGTGAACTGAAAAATGAAGAGATGTCCTCCAATACGCAAATTGAAATTCAGAATCCAGCTGCAGTAAGGTCCGCATTGATTTTTTAAATAATGGGCAATTATAATTGAGAAAATATATACGGAGGATGACATCTTTAGTTTGCCAATTTTGTTTTGGGTTTTGAAAAGATCAATTTTCCTAATATCAAAAAACAAGCAACTGGCTTAAATTAATCATTCAAATAGCTTATATAAGTGTCAAACACTCAAACATCATAATATAAAGTTACATATATATGCAAGTTCATTAGCATATATACCTTCAGCATGGAGTCAAGTATCCATTTGGCGTTACATTCTGGTAAATCATTGATCCGATTTGGAATACTTCTTTCCTTCATCACAATGTGCATCACATATAGCCCTCTCTCAAAGAAGTCGAGTCCCAACCAACTTCTTACATAACTGTATCCCAAAAGAAAAATTAAAAAAAAGATTGTATTCAGGGTTATGATTGGATATTTGGATCATAATTACATTACTGAATTTTTTATGTACTTAAAATTCTATTTGATTTTCTTATAAGTAAGTGAATGGTCTTGCATGTTGAAAGTAAAGCTTGTAATTCTTTTAAATCACATAAAACAACTTTTTCTATTGTATATACTTGACGCAATACATAGAGCATCTCCAATGGTAGGTTCAAAATTGGATTCAGATCCATTTTTTGAATCCATATGCAAAAAAAAAAAAAAAAAAAATTTGCTCTAATTGTGGATCCAAAATGAATTGGATGTAAAAGTTTATTCAAATTTGGATCCAACTTTAGCTTAATCCATTTTTGTCAAAGACACATAAAAGTACCTAGAAACTTGTGCTTGGTTTGGGGGAAGAGAGAGATGGAGAGAGGAGCCAAGAAATGGATTCACCACCATTGGAGCACTTGGATCCAAATGGCTATGCATTTCACTGTAGCAGATCGAAAAAATGGAATTAAATTTAAAAAAAAAAAATGGATCCAACATTTGGAGTTGCTCTTAGGGCACTCAAATTATTTCAATAATATCAAGATCAAGTTAAACCATAAAAGCCAATCCACTAAAATACAATTATTTTTCTTAACTTTATATTACTGAGGGAACATTCATCTCCAAAAAGAATCTTTTTAATTCGATATTATAATACAAAGTTTTCACAGAAAAAGTCATTAGTGGAAGAAAGCTTCCCACTGTTTGTATTCCATCAATTTTAAATTACAGTAAAACTGTGAAAAGTTAGGATCTAAGAAACTTTAAAGCCTCACTTTAAATTCATTCAAGGAAAACATAAGAGTCAAACATTATAAATCATTCTACAACACTAAATCATTTGAAACGACTAGAGTTGGGGTGATACTTACTGCCATTGTGTTCTCTTCATTGCTTCTCTCGCCTCTAACTATGTGGTTCGGTATCTACCTCTTAGTGTTTGTTTTTCATTCTTGGTTGATGATTGTTACTCGTATTTTATAGAATGATTTTCACTGCTTTTTAAGAAGATAGAGGACAGGCTGTTGTTCACCGCTTTTTAAGAAGATAGCGGAAATGTATCAATTGCCTAGTTTCCTTTTGAGAATAAATTTTATGTTTTAAATTAAAAGGTTCTGTGAAAAACCACAGACATGGATTCGCAGCGGAAAGGTAAAACAAAACTTTTTCGTTTTTATAAAATCAATCCATGTTCACAAAACCTCCAAGAACGATTCAAGCATCGGATCATGTATATAAACAAACACAAATAATCAAAGCAAATAAAAACTTACTTGATTGTATTCTTCGGTGTAGCTTTCCTTCGAGTTTCAAAAGTATGAAACCTTCAAAGCGTATCCACACGAGAGCAAGACTCCAAAAGCCTTCCCAGTCTTCCACAACCCTTTGTGGCAAGCTAGAATGGAGAGGGAGAGGAGAGAGAATTCGGCCCTAGGGTTAGCTTAGGCTTAGAGTGTGTGAAACACTCATATTTATAGACTTTCTCCTCTTTGGGGGGGGTTTGGTTACTAGTGCTAGCATGACCAAACATCCTTGAATAGAGTAATCCTATTCTCGGTTAGTTTTGACTATTAATGAATTAATCTTTAATTATTAAAGTCAAACTTAACCCAATGATAGGATTCCCCTCCCACAAGCTTAAGGAACTCACTTACTCTCTATTGTGTGTGACCCTTTGGGTTCACCCTAACCTAGCAGTGACAGGGACATCTCTATGTCTCCCAAAAATAGAAACTTTCTATTTTAAGGTTCAATTGGAACGATTCCAATTTTGCCCTCATTGATAACACTTTATCAATAGGCTTTCACTGGTCATGAGTGACATCTAGCAACATATCATGACATACCCTAGGTTTAGGTGAATAGCAGAACTATGTGAACCCTTCATGTTATTTAATCCTTCATCCCCTAATGTCACAGTTAAGATAATAGGTATGGTTTTAGTCAAACCCTATCTTAACAACTTGATATCTGTTCCACAAAATATAATCTCAATAAGGTAATCGCAGTGAAACTCTTTTCACTGTTTACCTATCACTCTGGCCAGAGGTTCCCTTTGAGAATTATCTTTGTGAACTTATCCTGACATTCTCTCTCATATAACTGAGAGTGATGATCCCTTATTGCACACTCATCCATCTTCATGCATAACTCATTAGAGCCAATAAGCACCGATTACAACCTAATGGATAAGGCTGTACAAGATACTATCAAACTCTAGCAACCTATGCACAAGACAGCTATGGTGTCTCAGGTCTAAGGACTACCAAATTAATGGACATAACACTAGAATATTCCTTTGACAGAACTACCATAGGAATACTCTTTGCAGATCATGTTCAGTGTACATATTCTCTAATATGCACCCACAGATTAACCTAAGTGTCACTACACTGATAAGAAAGACTACCTATCCTCCATATGAGTTGGTTTAAATCTGTGCTACTCTTCATACGGTTAATTAAATATCCACTTTAATAAACCTTTGAGTAGGAACTCTTTTAGAATAGATGTATATGAGAAATATCAGTCTCTCTATCTCAACACCTTGAGATGCATATTTCTCTTATCATTTATTCATGGACCTTATCATATATGTTAGAACATATTAGATAAGTTATACCTTCCATATTTTGATAATATGAAACTTAATATACCCTTTAGGATTGGTTTTAGGGCATACTTCTAACATAAATCACACAATATTGGGGCGATACAGTACCATAATGGTGTGCAACCATCCGTTACGCTTGTTAATTACTACATTGTAACTGCCGTTATGGCATCGATACTCTTATAAAAGGGTGTGCAATACTTTTTTTTTTTTTTTTTTTTTGTAATTTCTTCATTTCCTTTCATTCTGTCCCTCATTCATCTTAGATCTACAAGATTTAAGCATAGATTTGCTAACGTTGTAATTAAAAATTGGATTCAAGTCTCTAAAGGTAATTTTGAAAAAACTTTTAAATTTTTTCTTCTATTGTTGGCTTCGCTAATGTTATGTTAAAAACTTAGATCAATGATGTTCAACGATGGATCTATAGCTTTAAAAGTTTGGTCTATGGTTAGAATAATTACTTTTAAAATTCCGTTTAAATAATTAAGTAAATTTTGTTTGGTTTATTTGTGTTAGATTATTAACTATATCATCTCTAATTCATAAATCTAGGGTTAGGGTGTTTTTTTTTTTTATTTTATAAAGAAGGGAAATAAAAAGTTGACCTATTCTTTTCTAGAGAAATTATCATTCAACTAATGATAGATTGTAGAAGGAAGCTTTTAGAGTTATTTGTATTTATTTTCTTTCCCGGAGTGCCAGCATTGTCACAATTTACCAGTAAAAGAAACCTCCCAATGCTCTAATTAGTCGTTACAATCACATTGAACAGATTACATGGATATCCATGAGTAAATCATTGTGATCCAATTACCTAACTTTCTTTATAAATTATGCATCTTGCCTGGAAAGTCCATGTCCATTTATATCCTCCTCGATGCCACTGTCCTTGTCCATTTTCTAGTGAAATCTTTGAACTTTAGTTTTTATTATGTTTTTTTTTTTTTTCGTTTAAGTAAACATAAGCTTTATTCAAATAAAGGAGGAAAGAGGAAATGTTCTAAAAGAAAAGAAAAGAAAAATAGAATTACTCAAGACCCACAAATTGAAATCCAATAACCCCTGCCAAGAAATAAAGGCACTCCCTTAAATTCATTAGTGATAGAAGCCCAAAAGTTAGCCTATCAACTCTAAGAGAGCTATCTTAAAAATTCATGCATTCTTTTCTAACCAAATCACCCAAAAAATGGCCGTCATTGTACATACCCATAAAATGATTGCTTTCTTAGAATGTCCAAAAACCCAAAAATCAATGTCCATCGATCATATCTAAAGAGGATAAAGGAGCAACCTAACACATTTTTGTAAGTTAAAACAAATTGTGTCATAAAACTCCAGGTATAGGGCAATGCAAAAACCAATAATTAACACTCTAGCCATCTCTACTACACATCCACCATTGAGGAGAAAGAAACATACCAAGCCTCCTTCAAAGCAAGTTATGGTTATTAATTCTTCAATGCGCCACTGACCAAGCAAATACTTGAATTTTTGGGGGCATTTTTGTTTTCCAAATAAATTTAAAAAGACCAAAAGGAGGTAATAAAAAATCATCACTCAATGCATCAAAATTTGACCTACTACAGAATGAACTTTTAGGGGCAGTTTATTATGTTTTTACCATGTCTTTTTTCAATTCAAAAGTGCAAAACAGCGGTATGACCAATTATATGATCAGGGTGTCGAAATTCAAACATCGGAGCTTCTGGTGTTCTGTAATATCCACTGGAAGTGAATCTAGCCATCTCACTTTTGTTCTTCATTTACACTATGACGTGGGCGGGAATCCACCCATCGCTATCTCACCAAGCAGCGGAAAGTAACTATGAATCAAGCAAGCGATATACGACTCTAACTAGGCATCGAGTGGATGTCAGGCCACAAGCACAAAGTTGAGAAGAAGATAAAAGAAGCACAAAAAGGCTTCTCTTAATAATATGTTTATTAATAAAAAAAGAAATAACTAAGCAAGTGATACAACAGCTGGTTTTGATCATGAGAATGATGATCTCGACCATGAGGCTAGTGACTTGGACCAAGAAAATAGTAATTTCGGCTAACAAGACTCAAACCAGTCAAAATTCCAGCAGCGTGATGTTGGGCGTATCTCAAATTCTGCGAACAAACGGAGGGGCAATAGGTATCCCCAGTGCTTCAAGTGCTCGGGCATTGGGCATATATCATCAAAATGTCTGAATCAAAGGTATATTAATTTGGTTGAAGATATTGGAGAGTTGCTTGAGTTGAAGGAGGAACATGGGGTTACTTGGAGTAATCCTAGGAAAGCACTCTTTATTCATCCAATCATGGACATAGCAGATGCACAACCTATGTATGATGACTATCATGACGAGGAAGGAGACGAGATCATTTGGAATGATCATAGGTAAGCTCTTGTTATTCGTCATACCATGAATTTGTCCACAGTTGAAGACATGGTAGAAAAACATGCAGATTTGTTAGAGCACATAGAAGATTTTGGTGGCTCGAGAATAGAAAAGAAAGAAGATGAGCAGCCTGCTTGTGATTCATATCCCGATGATGAGGGAAATGTGTTTGAAAAGCAAGTTATACATAATTAATCCAAAAATACTTACGCGCTTTGGAAAGATGGCGTGCAAGTAATTTTGGGTCCATTTAAGATGGAAAATATTCCTAAGCTTTTAAAAAGGGAGGGAAATATTTTTCTATCTATGGATAACTTTTCAGAAGGCATGGAGAAGAAAAAAGATATTTACTGGTTGTTTGATAAAGATGACGATCTTGAGTTTTCAATTTTATCTGATCTTAAACTTATGATTAAGGACAATTTTGATGTTTTTCAGAATGAAATATCAGTTGGGTTGCCACTAATGATAGAGTTTGAATTATTGATAGGTTGGGAAATGGCAAATGCAGATTTCGACCATATATGGGTTGACTATGTATAGTGGTGGTCAAAGGGTGATTTTTTGGTGCCTAATGGATGTTTGCTCAAAGACAACAAGCTTTATATTCATGATTGTCCACTAAGGCAGATGATCAATGCAGCGCGGCATGGTGTTAGTTTTGGAGAGCATTCCGTCCTCAAGAAACAAAGTTCTAATGCTGTTATAGCCGAAAGAATTTGCTACAGACCGAAATTGAACAAAGATGGTGGGAAACATAAACAAGTTTGTAAGAAGTTGGGCAACATTGATAAACAATTGAAGCATCGAAAGCATATGAAATACAAGGAATAAGGTATTTGAAAGCATGTGAGATTTAAGGCAAGAAAATTTGTTCGACGCAATAAGTTGAAGAAAAGATTCCCACATGGCAAGCATGCAACCTTCAACATGGATGATTTCCAAGCTTATTATGGGAAGGATAATGATATAGCCTCAAGGACGAGTCTTTTTCAACGAAGGGAGTCTGATGCAGGAAGCATTCGATTGTAACAAAATCTCAAAACTTAGCTCCCAAAGACCCAAAGATCCGAAATCTCACTATGCATGAAAATATCAAATTGAAACTCTCCTTCATTTTTCAAACTTCTCCAAATCAAAAAGTATTTTAAAGAGAAAAGAGAAAGAAAACCAAACATGCAAGCTTGAACTTACCTTTAATAGAGAAAAAGATGATTCCGACGAAAATCCGGCAAGGCCGGTGGATGAACCACCCCTTCTTGGCAACTCTCTCATGATTTCCTCTCAATCCCTCTCTCAACTCTCAAACTGGTAAAAGAAATATGAGGAAGAGAGGAGGTAGCTCACGATTTTTAACAAAAAGAAATTGGGGACTTGTTTGCAACTTTGTAAAAGTTTTAAATATTTCAATTTCCTTAATTTACCAGATACCCCAAAACTTAATTAAAATTATGAGGATAATACATTAAAATTTTTGGGATATCACAATATAATGGCTGCGTGCAGTTCAAGGATTTGTAAAAACTAGATTATGCAATAATTGTTACACTTTTGGCTCTTAATTAGAAGATTCAATATTAATTAATAAAGTGTTGACTTGGTGATACTAGTTTCTATAAAAAAAAAAATTGCAAATGCATGGGTTCTTTTTTTATGAGTATTATATAGTAATATATTAGTGTGGATATTTTAATATTGTGTGCGCAAAAATGGTATGGATGCATGTTAGAACAGCCATTGGTTTGTATTCATATATGATTTAACAGGATATTATGGCATATTAAAATTTGTGAACCATTTGATACAAATAAAAATTAAAAAAAAATGGAGTAAACGAGGACACTTTTTAAGTGTCGCTCTTTTTGTAGAAACAATTAGGACACTTTTAAAGTGTCTTAATATGATCTCTTTTAGGACATTTTAAAAGTGTCATGGTTTCTGTCTATTTTAGAGACACTCGAAAAGTGTCCCCGTTGTGAACATATTAGGGATACTTAAAAAGTGTCCCCTTTGAGGCGGTCACCTTTGGAGACACGGTGCCCAATCACACTTTCCAAAGTGTCGCCAAACACTTATGGGGACACTGTCCCCTTTTACAGTTTTTGTAGTAGTATATATTTTGTGGTTCTTTGATTGTGCATTTTAATTCTAAAGTGTGTTGTACTATCAATTCATTATATATGGGGACTGCCATAATGAAAGTAATAAAAATAATAATTGAAAAAATTGTGTATCTCTTGGGAGTTAGATTTTTTATTTGCTTGCTTTGATTTATATGTTTTCATAAATTTGATTCCTTCCTCACTTGGTATCAAACTTTAATAATTTGAATTGATGCATATACAGCAGCTAAAATATCTCTCAAAACATACACTTTAAGGTAATTTATAATATTATTTTTACTGAACTACCCTAAACTTTAAAACAGAACAAATAACCCTCTTGATCAGTTAGGGATATGCAATTAATGGAAAAGGATGAACAACTTGTTTACTCGTGCCAATGTAGGAGTAGAATTACATGAAATTTCTCGAACTGTAAGTTCAGTTTGCAATTTGCCAAGGGGGAATTTGGCCAAAAGTCTTTAATTAGAAAATTTTACTACAATAGGTTTTCAAAGAAAATCTTTGATATGTAAAGTCCCAAACTTTTAAAATTATTTTTTATAAAAGGCAGATTTGTCCCTTCAACAAACTTCTAACAAACTCATCATATTATTAGATGAGATTTTTCTCTCACCTCCAACAAATCTTTCTCCTTAATTCTCCCTCTCTCACTCTCTCACTCTCTCTCTCCCCCTCAATCTCCTTTTTCTCTCTCATCTATTTCTTTCTCTTTCCTAATTTTATACCAGGGATAGTTTTCACTGTTTAGAGATGATTTTCATTGCAATGGGATGGTTTTCATTGCACTATTGTTGATTTTCACTGTACTAAATATTTTGTATTTCTCTCTCTCCATCTTTTTTCTAAGAATGAATTTCACTATATTACGGATGATTTTCATTATATTTATGATACATTTCATATAATTTTCATTGTGGAATTTGTTTTACTTCATTTTCATTGAACTTGTATCCATTTTCACTGTACTGATAGCATTTTCATTGTATTCATTTTCATTGGGGTTGAGAGAGGCCCAAAATGGGGCAAAATGGGGTATCAGCTTCGATGACCATCCGTCCCCGGACGGTTGGCCGTCCTAGGGTGGATGGTCATCCGAGCCTAATGCCCAGATTCGCCCAATTTTGAGATTTTGAGTGTTTTAAGGTTTTGGGACTCTTCCAATGGCTATCTAGCTCAGCTTGGAACACTTGGCACGACCTTAGAGACCTTGGAAGACTGATTAGAAACCCTTGGATCACTCCTTAGGGTTTTAATGACAACTATTGATCAAGTTAGAGCCTCTTTCTATAAATACATCACTTAGGAATAGGTTTAAGGAGGCTAACTTTGCATTGAGAGATTGGGACACCTTGTAGCAGCCACTAGAACCCTAGCTATGAATTTGGAGGCCATTGAAGGTTAAAGAAGAAGGCTAGGAGCAAGGAAGAAGAAGGCTAACGGTTAGTTTGAATACATCATTGTGTTTAGAATTGAGTCTTGTATAATATAGTTAGGAATTAGGATTTTTTGGGTAGTTTTGCATATTGTAGAATGTAGGCTTTCATTCCTTCATTTTTCGTGCATGATTTAGGTTGAGAATGTAGGCTTTAATCATGTATGATAAGCTAGGGTTGAATGTTTTCATGTTCATGTAGTGTTTAACATGTTTAGAATAAGTTTTATTTTTTGTTTTACATGCTTAAGGAGTTTAGGCTATGTCTAGTGTTTAGTTTGAGTCATTGATATATTATGAGTATAATAATCATTGTTTGATTGTTAGGAGTATTTTTAGGTGTTTATTTTATGTTTAGAATGCATGTTAGGGATTGGTTTCATAGATAGGATTTTCTATTTTTTGAGTAGGGATGCATGTTCATAAGAAAGTTTGAGTCTTTTGTGTCAATAGTCATTGTTAGGATGTTAGAAGTAGTTTTAGGTATTGCATATTAAGTTTAGTATCGTTCTTGCTTTATTTCAATTGATTTTACCATATGGAGTGCATGTATTGGAATGATTGATGTATGAATTGTGTTCGAGGGAGCAAGCAAAGGTAAGTTCCTTCCCCTTGTGGTAAATTTAATATTTTGAGCATGAATATGTGACTTTTTCTTGATCGATTTGCATAAGTATTTTAGTCTATTATGTTAGTATGCATGCTAGGATTTTTATTTGGTATTTTGTGAAGATTAAGAATGGTTTTCAAGCCATTTTAAGTAAGTATTCAAATCTGTCCAGATTTGAATATATACTTTAAATGGACTTGTTCATCATTTTTAAATCACATTTTGCATTATTTTATATATAGTAATAATAGCATATCATATTAGGTTGCATGATAGATCATTTACACCTTTTTTATTTATTATTTTCATGGGTTTTAAATTTCTTCTAAAGTCATATTCAAATCTGTCCATGGATTGAAAGTAACTTTATAGTAAGTTAAAAACCATTTTTAGGGCCAAATCCAACCTAGAAATATGCCTAAGTTCACATAGTTTGATTATATTGCATTTAGGATCATTTTTCATGCATTGTTTGCATTGTTTGTTGCATTTTTTATTTATTTTATTTAAATTCCAGCAAGCATGCATTTAGTATTTTAGGTGTTTAGACTAACCTAGGATTAGCTAGAAACCCTAGGATTAGGGGGGTCACTTGACCCCACCTAGGATTCTCTTTTGTTGTAAGAATTACATTAGATTTAGGATTCTAGTGAGTTTAGGATCTTATCGATCTGTGAGAGAATTTCCAAAATTAATATTTTATCAAAATTAATCCACAATTAATTGAATCCCAATGAAATTGGAACTCTGAGTTTAATTTGGAATGAAATTCCATCCTTTGAAAGGATTTGATTCAGGATAGATTTCCCACTTTTAAAAGAATTATGTTTTGATAAGAATTGTGTCTTAAAAGGAGTTTCAAGTTCATTGGGAATCTACTAATTGATGAATTATTTTCTAAAAAGAATTTCAAACTAATAAAAACTCTCGAAGATAGAGTCCTATATGAGATAGAATGCTAATGATAGTGTAGTTCATTCCAATAAGAGAATTCTATGTAATCGAACTACGTGGACTTTGATTTTTTTCATGAAACTGGTAAGGTACGTAGGCTGTCAATAGGGTGCAAGTCCAATCTTAGGTTGACTGTAAGTCTCTTAAGATCCTTAGGATTGTGTTTACTTTTTTATTATCTATTATTAATATTATATATTATTATCCATATTTTGTGGTTGATTAGATAAATAGCATTGTTGTGATAATATTTTGATAAAGCCCAAACTTAATTAAGAAACCTTTAATTAGGGTAAAATAGGTGCCTACAGGATATTTCCTGGAACTTTCCTATCTCATAACCTAGCCCCCGAATTCAATTTTGGTTCGAAGACTTGCCTTTCCTTAAAATATGGGGTCATCGTTTTATTGAAAATAAAACTCTTTTTATGGTTTCCTTATTCCTTAAAAATAAGGTGGCGACTCCCAGTTTTTCACAAACTCTTATCCTTTTTTTAAAACCCAATCTTGAGTGGATAATAGAGAAGGATAAATGTGGATAATAAAGAAGGATAATATAGAAAGATAAATCGAGATGAATAATGAATTATCTGCAATCCAAGATGATAAGTGAAATGCCTCCAAATCCCACGGTGGCTGGTTCACAGCTATAAAAAACGAAAAATTAAAATTCGTTGAGACCGAAAAAACGGCCGCACAAGTTGAAGATGAAAGCTTTTATTTTGATGAATTTCCTATTAACATGATATGTGTTCAGGACCCAACAACCAATTCAGAGGGAGAGGGACCAATGATGTCAAGCAAGCCACTACATAGAGGTTCGGCCTTTGAACGTCTCCTTCCCGCCAAAACAACAACATTCCCATACGCATATTCAGGGAACCAACTTAGGTTCAAACAATGGTCCAGATTGAGCCCACAGACCGTCAGCAGCGTCAATGGTTATCCTTTGTTTTGTTCGGATTGTTTCCATGTTTTGGCCAAACCACATGGTAGCTGGCTAAATGAACAGGAAGAGTTTGAAACAGAGAAAAGAACCATTGACCATGCTGTGAACACCCCATTTTCACCAATTTATTTTATCATATGTTCGTGACAGTGATTAACTTGAAAAGTTGATCGTTTGGTAAGGAATTGGCATTGTAAAGACCAAGTTTCCCAAATTACCCCTTTCGAAGAAAAGGGATAATTCATCATTTCATGCATGCATTTGAATTGGAATCAACCCATTTGTATTGAATTTGAATTTTGAAGTATTTTAGAACATCTCTGTAAATTTTCATGACATTCTGATGAGAGCTCGATAGGTAATTAGGGTTTTTGCGACTTGAGGGGCGTTTTCGTCCTTTTTCTCGTATAATTTCCGAATGACCTCCGAATTCGAAACAAATCGTTTCATGGAGTTTATATAGATGTGGGGAGTGTATTTGGAGTGTCAATTGAGCTTTTGAATGGTTGGAATAGATTCGCCCAAAATCGATCCTACGGGCGAGAATGAGCCAAATTAGGGTTTTATTCAAATCGACCGTGAATTGGTCATTTTCACCGAAATCAAAGATTTTCAAAACATGTTTTCAAGTACCAATTTCATAATAAAACTATGTTTTTAGAAGTAGTTCAAGCCTAATTGATCAATTTTATAAAACAAGGAATGGTCATATGACCAATTTTGACACAACCGGGTCAATTGGCTAACTTTTTACCAAACACCTTGACCATGGTCAAGTATTTTTGACCTAAAACCCTTCTAGGAATGTGGAGAATCAAAACACGGTCGTTTTGATACCTGGATCATCGAATTTGGATTCAAATTGACCAAGATATGGCCAAAATACCAAAATCCCTTGAAAATATGGCAAATTGGGGAAAGTCACATGGTGACCGTCCTAGCTAGGATGGCCAACCGTCCAGCCCAGGATGGCTAGCCGTCCAGCCTAGGACAGCCATCAGGATGGTCGAGCATATTTTTTCATTTTGGAAAGTTTGAGACTTCCCCACTTGTTTTGGTCGACTTTGCTTGATTTTTTTTGAATAAATTTGAATGAGTTTCAGTTTGCAAACCCTAAGATGACTTATTCTAAGCCCTAGGATGAGTTTTAGTGCATCAAATCCCAACCATTCATGGTTTAAAACCCTAACTCTATAAATATACCATGATAGAGTTGAGAGGGAAAGGACTAGGAGGCTAGGGTTTGGGAATTTCGTTTTTGACTCATCATTTGGGAGAAAACCAGAGGCTAAGAAGAGATAGAGGAGGAGGAACTCAAGATCTTGGAGGTTTGAAAGAAGGTAGCTAAGGAAGAAGAAGAGCGGTAAACATTCAATCATCATTTAATCTCTTTTTATTCTTCATGTAAATATTCTTTTTGATGCCATGGGGGAGTTTGGTTCATCTTCATGTGACATGAGTTAACTTCCATTGTATGTGTTTATTGTGTATAATATGGATAGTAGTTTTTTTTTTTTTTTTGTTAGTCCATGCATGATAGGGTAATATTAGTTTGAGTTTAATTATTTAGGCCATTTAATGTATTTGCATGCTAGGATAGAATATAGTTTACTTTTTATATAGGGTAGTAGTATGTTTGTATGTTTAGGAATATGTAGATTTAATTAAATATTTATTTGTTATGATTGTATGTTAGCAAACATGTAAGGATGTATCTCATTATGATTTTATGTGATTAGATGTGATTAGGGTTAGTTTCATTATGATTTTATGTTAGCAAGCATGTTA
>JAESVK010000170.1:545980-560250 GCA_017140935.1 Hamamelis virginiana
TTTCACTAGGAGAGAGATTCGTGAGAGTGAAATTTAATTTGTAGAGAGAAAAAAAGAGATGAGAGTAGGAAGAGAGATTTGTGAGAGATATTTTGGATTGAAATAAATTAAAAGAAAAGATAGAGGAGGAGAAAGAAAGAGAAGAGATGTACGTGATATATTTTTAGAATGAAATAAATAAGGTGAAATAGAAATCTTGGAAGATCCGGAAAAATTTTAGTTAAAGGTAATTTTGTCTAACAAATGCCAAAAAGGCTTTTGGCATGAAAAAAAAAAAAAAAAAAAAAAAAAGTCAATAGGATTTCATGCAACAAACTTTGCTAATTTAGGACTTGTGGCCAAACTCCCCTTTTACAAAAACAGATTGGAACTTAAAAACTAATCAAACATTCTAAACTATTAATTGTGATACTTTGTTTGCCTCAACAAAAGATCAGCAGGTGTTGTTCGTTGCAAAATTAAGCATAATGTCATCGTAAAACACGATCGTGCGACTGCATGACAAGGTAAGGTGGCTTAAACGACAACGCCCAAGTGTCATTTTGGGCAAAACAAACACGTTGTTAATAGTGTTTGTGTTTTTATTTGTTTCAAACCCAATTTTTAAATTGCGAGGTTCTTCCCCAATTAAATAAAATGAACCCATTTTCAAGTTCACTCGTGGACTCTCACTTACTTCTCACAATCTCTAGCCATTGTCTCTCTCCTCCCTCCCCTCACAATACCCACTACCACCATCTCTTTTACTCTTTCTCAAATGCAAACAAGTAACCCCTCTCTCTGGCTATATATTTATCTTTATACAGATATACGAAGATGCTAATATAAAGCGCACCAGATGCAAGTTTGTGTCAGGTGACCTTTGTATCGCTAGATGCATAACATATTTTGAAAATCCCACTGTTGGATTAGATACTCCTCTTCTGAATGCCCTGTTTGCCAATAATCATGGTAATATAACGGTTGATTTTTAATAAATCATATGTGAAAAAAATGGTGAAAAGGAAAAAAAGTCATAGTTTTTCATTGGGACTTTCTTCAAAAACCAACTGTTGGATTACCGTGATTTTTGGCAGATAGAACATTCATAGGAGCGGTATTTAATCCAATGGTGGGCTTTTCAAAATATGTTATGCAACTTGCTCAATGGAGGTCACCTAACACAACTTTGCATTAGGTGCACCTTATATTAGCATCTTCGCGCGCGCGCATATATATACAGTCTTGATCCTATGCACACAGTCCCGATCTTGTGCATATATGCTAACTTTCATGAAAGTCAAACTATGTTATGAAGTGAGAATTTGATGTGGCTACTTTAGCATGTTATGCAAGGGTTATGAATGATGTGATTTAGCAAAGCATGTCTAGGAAAGCGGTCAAGTTAAAACGTATAGGCATATATAGTAGCCGAGGGAGATTGTTTGATATCCCATCATATATGTTTTTTAGCTTATTGTCGGAGGATTACGTCGAATATGTGGTTTGATATATTCATGAGTACAAACACATTATTTTGATTTTTGAGGCCAAGCATTGGCTTTTAGTTTTGACTTACGAGGGCTTAAACTATGCTTCATTTAGTTTGATATAACGATCTAGGGCATAGACGAGATATTATGGAGGGTGTCTTATGTTAGTTAAATGGTGACTTAATATAACACTCCTACCCTATACCCTCGTCAAGTCACACACCCCATTTTCTGTATGGGAAGAGAAGGAACAGTTTATGGACATGGTGCCCAATATGGTCCCGTGGGAGATGTTGGATTTTGGATTGGGTTCATATTGACCAATGACCCATGGAGCATCTACATGGGCTATCAGCTAAACCATGCATTTGATTCAAGAACTCTTGAAAGACTTATTTGATAACTTGAGATTACATATAATAAAAGCTGGACCATACATTTGTTTATTTTAGAGTATGTATATGAGATTCATCTTTCTCTCTCTAATCATCTTCTTCAATAGAGCCTTAGATCTTGAAGTGTGGAATATAGGAAAGAATCTAGTAGCCTCTTCCATTGACACATCAAGGAGGCTTGTAATCCAAGTATAAAGATCCTATATTTGGATTCTATGCTTCTATGTAATTAAGGTATTCTGAATACCTATCTTGTTAAATTAATTTACCTAATAGAGACTTATCTTTCAAGAACTATTGTTGAGAGTTAAATATCCATGGATGAGATCTTACTCAATAACTCACCCATCGTCTTATTTAAAGAAAGGAAAGTTCCCATAGTAGATGCAGAGAACCCGCCTCGGATACTAAATGTAACAACCAGCCAAATCAAGATGAATGGAAGAGAGGCAAAGAGGACAAAAAAAAGGTTTTGTGCAATGAAGATCTTTGTTCTTTTTTTTTTTTCTATGTGCTAGATGAAACAACATTATGCAATAAAGATTAAAAACATTTAGAGTCTTCTAATAATAGAGAGCTTTGTAGAAGCCCTTAATAAAAATAAATAGAGGCCCTTGGAGCTCGAGAATCAATGATATATGCTTCGACTTAATTAAAGCGTGTCCTGAGCAAAAAGATATGCTGGAAAGTAGTTTTTCAACTTATACAGATAGAATCAACCATTCGCACCTTAACTATATGATGGACGGAGTTTGTGAGTGACTTCGTCCATCCCTAGGACCTAATTTGGGTCTAAATTTTCAGTGAAAGTTGGCTTAGGATACTCTAGGTTGGCAAAATGGGGAAAAATTTATGCAGATGGAGATGAGAGCTTTCTGATTCTTGCTAAACAATTGTCTTTGGGCCTTGGATGTGGTAAGTATCTTAGCGGGCATCCAGGATTAAGCCTTTCAAGCCTGCAAAACAAAACAAAAACGAAAAAGAGAAGAAAAAAATGGCATAGTCAAATGCCTGCATATCAAACATTTTTAGATGTTCATTGTTGGAGAAATTGTGAATTAAGGTATCTGTGCTACAGCAAGCTTGTAAGGATGTTGCTGTGATAAGTCATTTTGATAGGGGTTGATGGTCTCTCAGCCTAGTGGCATGTATCCTCTCTTTCAAATAGATAAATCTTTCTAGTCCATGAAAATGCATCAAGTCCATTTCTCAATTGGAAAAGAAATTTTTTTTCTCCTATGCTCTATTTAGTGATATACTAAATCATATGGGCAAATTACACAAAACTCTTTCAAACTTTAAAACCAAACGAACAACCCCTTTAGGTCAAGTTTTCAAAACCCCTCCTGAACTTCATAACTAAATAAATAACCCTTGAATTATGAAATTATGACACTTTGCCCCCTCACCATTAAAAAGTTTGAAAAAAAAAAAAAGATAAATGTGAATATCACATGATGCCACTAAACCAATTTAATGCCTGGAAGTAGACTACTTATAATTATATTTTCATAGTCTATTTCTTGAACTTTAATGAATGCTTAAATCAATTATAAATTGATAATTTAGGCATTAAATTGATCTAATTGCATCATATGATGCTCACATGATCTAGTTTTATTAAATACTTTAATGACCGGGGGCAAAATATTACAATTTCATAATTTAGGAAGTTATTTGTTTAGTTTTGAAGTCCAAGAGACTCGTGAACCTAATCTAAAATTGAGGGAGTTGTTTGTTCGATTTTGGAGATTTTTTAGAAAATTGACCAGTAGTTCATGAAGGTTTGTGTAATTTACCCTAAAAATAAATTAAGGTGAAAATATAGTGTTTGGAAATGTAATTTTAAAGATGCACCTCTCCATCATCCAACTTCTCCAAGAAAAGCAGGTCAGATTAGATTATTCAAGGAATCATTTCAACCGTGATGTCCAAGAAATTATAAGTTAAACTGGCCCCGTATTCACTGAGCACATCGCATAATGAATTCTGATTGACATTAGATTCCAAACTTTTTTTTCCCAAGCATGGTTTCAAACACACCGTTAGAGGGACTGGTTTTAACTAGGTCCCAAATTTTCTTTTCTTCCACCACAACCAACCAGAGCATTAATTTTTTTACCCCCAGAAGTTGTCACTGTGTGTAAGATAATTACCTTTTTTCATCTTTTTTTTTTTCATAATTCTTAACCCAATTTTATGTGAATTAAAGGACAATCCATAAAAATGTTAAGTAAATGGGAATTTTAATGGAAGAAGAAGAAGAAGAAGAAGAAGAAGAAGAAGAAGAAGAATTAGAATGGGGTCATAAGATAACTCACTGATAATTCAGGAGAAAATAGTGAAGAAAAATGGAGATTTCTAGCTTGGCAAGATCATTTCCAGGGCACATTCGGGTTCCGGCTCCAAAGGGTAGGAAAGTTCCTGCTTTTGGGGTATAACCCTACATGCAATGTAAAACATATTGACATATTAGTATAGAAAACTGAACATCAATGATTAAAAGCTTGAATACAACCAACCCAATATTGGGTTTATATAGAGAAAAAGAATAAACAATATGACAATACGTAAAAGCCATTGGGACTGGCCTAGTGGTGACGGTGTAAGGGGGAAAGGGTTAGGATTAGGCTAGGTCAAGGGATCGAAACCCCTCCAATGTAACCAAAAAAAAAAAAAAAAATAGAAAAGAAAAAGAGCAGCATTATTAAACTTACATCCCATCTGGAAGGATTAAATTCCTTTGGGTCAGGATATATTTCAGGATCCAAGTGAACACTTCTAAACCAGACCAGAGCCTTCCATCCCTTGGGAATCGTATAACCTGAAACCAAAGCCATTTTCATTCAGTTAAACCATAAGAAGATACTTGAATGCTGCATATTAACACACATATTTTCAAGCCAAGGGCACTGAAACTTTGCAGGACACGTATAATCTAACTTTCCATGGAATGGTTAAAAGTTGTCAGAAACATATGGTTTTTTCCCAATCAAGCCCACTCGTATCTGTTTGTCTTGTTTCCAACCAAAGAACATTTGGAACACTTTGTACTTCTATTAATGAAAACGTTTTCGAAACACATTTACTGAATCTTTAAAAATATATATATATATATATCAGCAAGAGGATAGAAACTTATCCCTATCCCCAACCCTCTAGTACTAATATATAGATATCGATATACTTCCATGTGCTTTGACCTGAAACCTCTCCCCTGGAAGTGAGGATACATGCCACTAGGCTAACAGGTTACATCAACTCATTTGCTGAAGTTGACTGATTATAATTTAACATGCATCCACCCTTTGTAACTGAAATATATATAGAAATTTTACAAGAGTACGTCCTGAAAATATTCTTACCGCCAATATTGACATCCGATTTTGCCTCTCGGAAAACCACGAATGAAATTGTTATCAATCGAAGGGTTTCATCGATCACCTTCATATTTTATTGAAGAAAATGTCAGTCCAACTTCAGTTTGAGAATTTAGTTGAATCAGCAGAAGTTGAATCTAATGAATTTGTTTGCAGAAAACATACCTTGGAAAGAAAGTCCATTTGTCGAACTTCTCTAAGCGTCAACCCCTTTTGTGTTGGTGGTCTATTCTTTACGATTTGTTCTTGCTCTGCCTACAATATGGTCAAGTTCAGAGTTTGAAAATTCAAATAAGCTTGGAATTCAAATTCAACTGAATCAAACAAGTATTAAACTGAGCTTGATAAATTAGTGAAATTACTCTAATTAATACTCCTCACAGTTGTCATTGGGAAGAAAGAAAATCAGAAAAGAAAGCTTCAAATCTGTCAACTATTTGCAATTGGAGTTATGCTGTTGACATACCAAATTTTCTTTCATCTGCTTTTCTTAACGACTAAACAAAGCATAATAAGAAAAATATTAGAGTTTCTTTGGGAACCCTCTTCAAGTTTTTTAAGAACTTGTATTTTAATTTAAAACCAGACCAAATCAGTCCAATCAATATCAATCAAGCAATGAGTCAGGAAGGTTTGAGATATAATTGGGTCAATTTTAAGAGGCAAACTTGCCCTCATAGTTTCCATTAGAGCTTCCGATTGGTACTTCTAGATTTTTCTCTTAAACCAATTTTGATCTTGCTACTGGTCTTTCTAATTCTTTCTAATTCCTGAATATTATCTTGTGCGCGCGTACACTATCAGCATTAAATCGAGTACAATGACATCTAAAGAAAATCAAAGACTACATTGATACCTTGGCCCTTTGGAAGAATTCTGGGTGTTGCTGTAAGAAGATGGTAGCCCACATTGTGATGTGTCCAGAAGATTCATGGCCTGCATTCAAGTACATTACCAAGACATCAATGATTTCCTCATCATTCAATTTTCTACCATTTTCATCTTCAGTATCCAACAGAGCATCCATCATATCTTTCTTCACTTCCAATGGATCACCCTTCCTCTGCTTCCTTCTCTCATTCACTACGGATTGAAAAATAGCCACAAGATTTTTTCGAGCCTGAAATTAAGACAGTCCATTTAATCCTAATGCATAAAAGCATAGTTTAACTGGAAAAAAGAAAAAAAAGAAAAAAAAAAGAAAACAACAACAACAAAAAAAATGGTGTACTCATTTTAAGGGGGTAAAAAAAAAGGGAACGTTGTTTGGTTCAAATGCAAGTAATTTGGGAGAGATGGATTTCACCTTGAGTGCTCTATGGTAAGCAAATCCTGGTAGATTTATTGCAATGGCTCTAACTCCATAATTTAGCCTTGTGTATTCCCTCTCCAAGGCCTCCATTACTTTCTCACTCTCTGAGCTAAGGAAAATGTACATAATTATTCTAAAAGTAAGCCTTCGGAGCTCATTTAAGAACTCGATTTGTCCCATACCAGCCCATTTATCCAAGGCAAATTTGACACTATCTTCAATGTATCTTATGTATGTGGACAATGCTTCATGACCGTTGACTGGCGCTGCAGTTAATCGCCGGAGACGCTTATGTTCTTCATAAGAAATGCCAATAAATGACTTCTTTCCAATCAGTTCCAAAGTGGAACTAGGCCAACCAGGCTTGAATGCTTCATCATCTGATAAGACTCTCCTGCACGTTTCAGGTGTTGTAACGATGATGCTTGGGCTTCCAAACATGAAGGCCTTGTACATTCCAGTATGTCCAAATCTGCATTATTGCTTCAATTAACTCAATTCTTTGCAAACAAACAAAGCCAAGTTATGCTTATCCAAATTCACAATATTCCCTCATCTGAGGCATAGCTTAGCAAGCCATCATTTCAGTTTTTGGTTCATGTTGAGTCAATCAAAGATGCAGATTTAAATGTCGCTAAAAAGCATTGCATAAATAAATCTTTCAATCACACCATCAAAATATATGTTGCAAAAAAGCAGTGCATGAATGAATCTCTCAATCACTTCACTTAGAATTTTTGCTAGTAATAATTGAAAAAGTTTGTATGATCATAACCATTCATTTCAGATATTTTATTTCCATTTTTCCTTTAATTATCCTGTAGGAATAATCTTTCTCAATTAGGTTATCAACTATAGGGAGCATTATTAAGAATCACTTGATCATCAGTCACGGCCATCAGCGACACATGCCGACATAAAATCACAATCGGTTCCTACTAGTACAGAAGATTAACTTTAAGATCGAGTATTGGATTCAAGTAGATAAAATGCACTAAAAGAGGACAAACACAAGGCCAAAGAGAGTGGTTAAAAGTTATAAGATACGACATGATTGCTGCTGTATACTTAGAAGATATGGCCCTACATGGATTCAATAAGTTGACTAACAGAACATATTCTAAAATTTGTGGCCATAAGCAAACAACTAGTCAACTACCACTCTTTCATCAGCATATGTGTATTTTAGCAATTAACAACTTTTCCTAATCCCATTTTTAATTCTACTATAGCTGCCGGCCTGTGTTTTATGGGGGAATTACATGCACTTTTACCTCTTTCAACTTTGGATCCTTTTCACTTTTACCCTTATAGTTTGAAAATTCACACCTGGACATCGATTATTTGGCGTAAATTTCACTGCTCTTCCTATTGTACAGAAAGGGGTATGAAACTATAATGGAACATTTTATAAAAATAAAAATAAAAATTGCTAAAGGAGGTAAATTGAAAATGTGCCAAATTGAAGAGGTAAATTGTAACTTTCCCTTCATAATGATCGTAAGTGTGGGTCTTGTTAAATTAATTAGCTCGATTGAATGAGTTTTAAACATATTATTTTCTTTCTGAAATAATACGATTGGCATTATTTTCAAACTAGATAGACCTCCATGCACTGGATCCACATCCCATTTCATCGCTAGGGCATTTTAGTCAATACATAAATAGACAGATAGAGTAGCTAACTTTATATTTAATAAATCAATGGTCATTATTAGTAGTTACATAAAGTGCTAAATCTTTAAAGCTGTAAAATGACGTAACTACCCTAACTTTCTTTAAACTATGTGGGTGGTACGTGGGATTGCCACTATCATCGTTGATGGACAGATGGACCACCACTTACACTATTATCTCTAACATCCATATTTTGAGTGCATGTCTTCTGTCCTGTTCCCTATTTTTATTTCTTTCCCTAATGCTATATATCCTAAAGTAGTATTCTTGGTAAATGAATTCAAAGATTTCTATTATAAGGTGCACCTTATGAAATTTTGCGTAAGGTTGTCTCTATAGGGCCAAATGCTGATAATATTTTGAAAAGTTAACCGTTGGATTAAATGAACTGCTTATGAATTTCATATTCACCAAAAATCACAATAATCCAACTCGTCAATTTCTGAACAATGTTATATTGAAAAATTATGACTTCTTTGTTTTTTAAAACGTCACCAGTTTTTCCCATTTTTTTTTTTTTTTTTTTTTTTAGAAACTAACTGTTGGATTACTGTGATTTTTGGCGAACATAAAATTCATAAGCAGTTCATCTAATCCAACGGTCACTTTTTCAAAATATTATCTGCATTTGACGTTATAAAGGTTACTTTACGCAAAGTTGCATAAGGTGCACCTTAAAATAGAAGCACTGAATTGAATCCTAACCCTTTTTATTTTCAAGGAGAGAGTTTGCTGAAAAGGAAAAGAGTTGTACTATCGGCCATATTATTTGGAATACACTTTCACGATATGATAATTTTTTTGGGATGTATTGCATCTATTCTCTACTCCTATCATAAAACCAATCCTTAAAAAACATGGAATGAATGTTTTTAAAAGGTTGATTTTTTAAGAAGAGATAAATGAATGAGAATACAAAATGGGGATAGAAGATTTGCACTCCATATTTACCTAAATTAATTCTCTTACGTGACCAATTACTAACAAGATTTTTAAATATAATGTAGAATGAACAGTAATTTTATTCAATATATAGTTGGTTTTTCAAAATCTATTTTGCAATTGATCCTACGCAAATCACCTTGACACCTTCCACAATTTTGCATAAGGTGCATTATACATAGATGCTAATATAAGATGCACAAATTGCGTCAAGTGATCTCCATAGGGCCAATTGTAGAACATATTTTGAAAAACCGACTGTTGGAATAAATACCCATTTTATGAATGTCATGTCTGTCAAAAATCACAGCAATCCAATGGTCAGTTTTTTATGACATTCTTTATAGTCGGTTATTTCAATAACCAACCGCTGGATCATAGTGATTTTTGGTAAACATGACATTCATAAGATATGTACCTAATCCAACGAACGATTTTTCAAAATATGTTATGCAATTGGGATAGAGCTCACGTGACGCAACTTATGTAAAGTTATGAAGGTGACTTGCGTAGGGTCAATTGCAAAACAAATTCTAAAAAACCAACTACTGAATTAGTACCCCTCTTATGAATTCCATGAATGCGAAAAATTACAGTAATCCAACAATCGCATTTTGAAATATATTACCGTGAAAAACTGTGACATTTTTGTTCTTCAAATCGCATGTCACCATTTTTTCAAAGTCGGTTTGTTCAGAAACCAACCGTTTGTGATTTTTGGCAAGCATGACATGCATGCATTCACAAGAAGGGCATCTAATCTAATGATTGATTTTTCAAAATTTGTTTTGCAATTAATCCTACACAAACTCCCCCATATATATATATATATATATATATATATATATATATATATAATGATTGATTTTTCAAAATTTGCTTTGCAATTAATCCTACACAAACTCCCCCATATACATATATGTGTGTGTGCGCGCGCGCGCAAACATGGTACTATCAGGTGTACCTGATGTAACTTGCATCAGGTGACCTGCTTTAGAGCCACTTCCATCATAAATTTTGAAAAAGTGACCGTTGGATTGGATATCCATCTCATGAATGTCATGTCAGTCAAAAATCACAATAATCTAACATTCGGTTTTTAAAACAACTAACTGTGAAAAAAATGGTGATATTTTGAAGAACAAAAAAGTCATAGTTTTTGGAAGTGAAATTTTTCAAAAACCAACCGTTGTTGTGTTTTTTAGCAGACATGACATTCATGATAGGGGTATCAAATCTAATAGTCACTTTTTCAAAATTTGTGATAGAAGTAGCTCTACATAAGGTGCAACTTACATAAGGTGCACCTGAGAGTAGCATGTCTGTGTGTATATATAAACAAAAATAATGATAAAATATTATGACATTCAAAACTAAACCCAATTGGCTTGAAACCACTTCAATGGTACTAAAGAAGAATAAAAAGGGAAAAACTATCTTGATGAACATTTTGAATGTAGTTTTAATATTTCAGAGAAAAAATTGAAAATAATTTCCACTTCTATTAAACAAGAAAAATAATTACAAAATAATAATCAAGGTGTGATAGAGATAATTAAATTCCTAAAATCAATCAAAGGTATGCCCATAACAATTATTTGCAAAGTTTCCCTTATCAAAACCAAAATAAATATATGATAGAAATGAGTGGTCGACAACTATAAAAATTTGACCAATTAAAGATGAGTACTGATAACTCGTTAATCTAGTGATATGTATCTTTAATTGAATCTTTAATTGAGTTCAAAACTCCATGTATGATTTAAACATTAGAAAGGATTGGAACTAAGAGTAAGGATATGCTTCTATTGTTTGAAAAAAAAAAAAAAAAAAGGTATCATGGACTTTTATTCCACCATATCATTGTTTAAGTTTTTTTTTGTTTTTTTGTTTTTGTTTTTTTTGTTTTTTGTTTTTTTGTTTTTTGTTTTTGGTTTTGTTTTGTTCTCTGTAATTTTATACCGTCTTGCACAAAAAATAAAACATAAGCACATATTCCTTTTATAAATAAACTGTAAACTAGTTTATTTATATAAAAAAAAAGGTTAATTGCATTTTTATACTCTGTAATTTGGGGTGTTTTTCAATGTTGTCTCTCTCTCTCTCTCTCTCTCTCTCTCTATATATATATATATATATATATTTTCTCAATTTCATATCCATACAACTTAAAAAATTTCAATGAATGACAAATTGGAGACGAGCGGTAAGTAAGTGGACAGAAAGCTGAAGTGGATTAAGCGGTAGCCACGTGGACTTTAACCGGCAAACAGATTGGAAATAAAGGTATTGTTCATTTAACCAATTACTAATTCGAACGGGGCCTTTATCTCCCACCTGTTTGCTACCTAGAATTCACATGACTACTTCCTAATTCATGTCAGCATTTTGTCCACCTAATTAAATTCCGTCTTCAATTTGTCATTTATTGAAATTTTATTTTAATTGTATAAGTGTGAAATTGAGGGGAAAAAAAAAAGTATAAGAACCAAATTAAAAAACACCCCGGCATAAAAGGTGCAAGTAACCCATTAATAATTAGGTCAATAGTAAGAGAGTTAATCTAACTTTCATAATTCTTGAATTTTTTTTTTTTTTTTAGCACATGTAGAAAGTAGTGATTAGTTGGATCGGGAATTGTGGGGCACCATGGGAATACAATACCACCACATCAAGCTAACCTCCACACAAGTCTCGCCTTGCCTTTGACGAGATTCATACTTGTGACCACTTATATAAGCTAGCACAATTGGTTCATAATTCTTAAATTAACATGTCCTAAAAACTAAAATCAACATGCATTTATCTTGCATACAAAATTTCTAATTCATTGTTTGCAGAGCGGAAAGAATCAAGTAAAGGCTATACTGAATCTACTGGGTCCCAAACTGATACGTTTGTTCTATAAAACGCTCATGGACAAAAACACCGACGGTGCCGTTTGTAGCCCTCTCTATCGTCGGTGAGTTTTTAGATTTATCCTCGATTCTCTCTCTTTCGTTTTTTGCTGGTGAATTTATATATATATATTGAATCGATGACAAATAATAGTGAAAATGACAAAACATAGCCACCCCCGTCTGTCTCCAATGAATTGCTTTTGTGAGAGACTTCGATACTGTACTCACTAAGGTACTTCTTGTAAATGGACACACTGTCCCTGTCCTCAAATGCCTAATACCAAGACTCTCTGCCATTTTCATATTTAAAACTTCATTTATAATTTATAAAATTATTTATTTTTTTTTATCATTTAATTGGTTTTTTTTTTTATGAATTATTAAAATTTTGAGAGTTTAATAAAATTGACCTTATTTCTTAATTAACTTTCCAAAATTTTAACAGAATGCTCTAAAAAAAAGTTTATTACTAAAGAATTTTCTTTTCTAGTTATAACAATGGGCAGCAATATTCCAACCCTATTAATGAAATTATTTCTAGTAATTTTGTATTAATGTAGAATATTAAATTAGAAAAAAAAATTAAATGATTACATTTTTATAAACTACCTGCAATAATGGATATGTTAATTTGTGTAATGCATAAAAGCAAAAGTTTTGTCCATGCTTCTACTAGTAAAACAAATAATAGAAAAATACTAAAAGTCATAAGAAATAATTATTGTAAAAGTGTGTCACCCCCATGATCCAATCCTTTTCTATTTCAGCAAACCCTAAAAAAAAAAAAATGTCAGGGATATTCTGAGCCAATTTGTGCACACCAGATTAAATTTTTTTTCGACCATTCACGTCATGATTAGAAAAAGGTAACCAAAATTCGATCTAAGGACGTTGGAGTTTACTATCCTCCCAAGAGGACCGAGGCTACCCCTTGGGGTTGAGAGCAGAATATTTAAAAGTGAGAGGTTCCCCCTCCACCTCAAACACCATAAGCTGGTGATAATTAAAGCCTTAAAGGAGGGCACTGGTGCCTGGTGGTGGTATAGTATCATTCTCTCCTTGTGATTTCACTTCACATGGACTCCACGTGGCCCACAATATATTCGCAAAATCACAACGCATCAGTCCTACAGGCCTGCCCGTACTCTACCATTAAAATTTTCACCTGAATGGATAGTAATAACTAATAATAAAACAAAAAATTCAAGCTTCACGAAAGTAGGCACCGGTACCGGCCACTAGTAGGCTGCAAAGCTCATACATATATACATGTGTATGTAGGTGTGTCTGCATATATATATATATATAGCGAGAGAGAGAGAGAGAGAGAGAGAGAAATGATGGAGTATGTACCTGGTAACGAAGGCGGAGATGAAAGAATCAGGATTAGTAGACTTGAAAGCGTTGAGGAAAGACCACATATTTCCGATAAAAGGCAAACCAAGATCGCCGGGAGGAAGAGAAAAGCGTTTGTCTCCCAATTGGGTTTCATACAACCACAAATTGGCTCCGCTGAGTATCCACTTTAGAGCCCATAAACCACCAATGATGGCCGAAATCAATACACAGCCCAAACCCAACTCCATTAGGATTTCTACACTCTGATATTATTTGCTTCCCCAACTGTCGAAACCCAAACAAACTTGTCTCTTCAGAGAGAGAGAAAGAGAGGGTCTCCACTTACAGGCTCTCTCTAATGCCCATTTAACTTCATATATAAACAAACCCTTGTACAGAGAGCGCGCCAGAGTGGTGTATTTTATAGGTTTTTCTTTTGGGTTAAATGCTTTATATATGGTACGGAGTAGTATATAAAATGAAAGGTGAGTGTAACTAACATGAAAAGCTATCTACAGTGTCCTTTTCGTTTTTAAGTATATATATATATATAATTTAATGGGAAAGGGATAGCCTGTTTTTGTCGTTTTCTCAATAAACTGATTCCCTCTAAGAATTGGATATTTTTATTCCGGTGATGTTATTTTATTCACCTTATTTCACTACTAGCCATGTGCCCGTGCTTGCCCATGTTAGCCAATGTTAGGTGTAGGGGTGTACGTGGGTGTACAATAAAATTATCAATCAACCCATCTCGTGAGTGGCTAATTCAGTCAACTCCTAATTACCTCACACATCTTAATAACTGAAGGATTGATTGAATATTTGACGGGTTTCAACCGACGGGTGCAATG
>JAESVK010000170.1:601273-615672 GCA_017140935.1 Hamamelis virginiana
GCTCTGTAGTAATTGTTGTATACCCAGGGGTGGGTATCGTAACTTTTGAGGATTTCCAACGTTTGGCAATATGAATTTACTATACATGAAGTTCTTGAAATGACGAAATCGATTGGAAACCTTGGCCATGACTTTGGCCTTCCAATTCATTTTCTTCTCACACTCGAAGTTCGACTACAAATTAAAGAAGTAAAAACTATATCATTTGGAACATTGTACAAGAAATATATAGTTTTGGACAAGATGTTTTTGAATAAATTACCTCTATAATTTCGATTATCTTATCCTTCACACTTTTGGGTACCTTTTTCCATGTGTGGCAATTAATCGGGGCATATGATCAACACAACTGTCCAGCAGCAGTTGCTGTCAATCTTCTAGATTCCTCTATAGGCTGCCATTTCTCATTCAACTCAATATCCTCTTTCTTTTCTTGTCTTTCCTTTTCTTTCCCCCAATTGTGAGACTAGTTGGGCCCCTATGACCCTTTTTTCTAGCTGCAGTGACAGAAGGGTTGGCCTCCCTCACACCGGTGGATGCATCGACGGGTAAGGTGGTACTTGTTAGAGAAAATATGGTTATAAATATAACTCATTAAATTTCAATATATACTCTCCAATTATATGAAATTGGCAATACCATAGAAAAGTTAACAATATAAGTTGGAACTAACAACCCAAAATAAATCATGATCATTTAATTATAGGGATTTAGCTACATGTTCATATGACCTATACCCCGTTCTAGATTTAAGTTATAAATATATATAATTCATTTTAATAATCCTCACCTGCATTGACAGATGACCCAGTTGTGCCTTTCTTTCGCAACCTCCTCTTTTATGGCATGTTGGTGCCTTGTTGAGTCATATCTTCACGACCTGAAGATGTATTGGCAGGACCATGATGCCTATTTAGAGAAAAAAAAAAAACATACATGAGAGAATAAAGCATACATGACATGACAAAAAATACTTGTGCGAGTGTTTCTGTAGATATCATAAATATATTCTTGCATTAGTAAACATTTAACTGATGTAACATAGAATATGATTCCAACACAATACCACAATGCACTCATGTGACTCTACTAATAAAACTGGAAATATATTAGAAGATACATGATGTAGTTACAAAAGACATATCATTCTTCCACCCATATTCCCTCCACTTCGTCTCGCAATAATGATGGTCCGGCTGGATCAATTATATTCAAAAGCTCTTTCTCTGGAATATCTTGCCTAACATCAATGTGTTCCACACAACCATCAATACAAACATCATCATCCTTATCTTCGTGCAAATAGTCTTTCTGGGGTGCGGATAGAACAACTGACCATTTAGAATTCATTTTGTCTTCAATGTAAAATACTTGATTAGCTTGGGAAGCTAAAACGAAGGGATCGTTTCTATGACTGTGGACACCCCATTTTTACCAATTATTTCTACCATATGTCCATGCAAATGATTAACTAGAATAGCTGATCATTTGGTGAGGAATGGGCCTTGTAAAGACCAAATTGCCCTTTTATGAGGAAAAGGACAATTCATTATTTCATGTGTACATTTGGATTGGAATCAACCCATTTGTATTGCATTTGACTTTTGAGGTGTTTTAGAACATCCCTGCAAATTTTCATAGCATTCTGATGAGAGCTCGATAGGTAATTAGGGTTTTTGCGACTTGAAAGGCATTTTAGTCCTTTTTCTCGTATAATTTCCGAATGACCTCCGAATTTGAAACGGATTGTTTCATGAGGTTTATATGGATGTGAGGAGTGTATTTGGAGTGTCAATTGAACCTTTGAATGGTTGGGATAGATTCTCCCAAAATCGATCCCACGGGTAAGAATGAGTTGAATTAGGGTTTTGTTCAAATCGACCGTGAATTGGTCATTTTCACCAAAATGAAAGATTTTCAAAACATATTTTCACGTACCAATTTCATATTAAAACCATGTTTTTAGAAGTGGTGCAAGCCTAATTGATCAATTTTACAAAACAAAGAATGGTCATATGACCAATTTTGGCACAACCGGGTCAATTGGCTAGCTTTTTACGAAAACCATTGACCATGGTCAAGTATTTTTAACCCCAAAACATTCTAAAAATGTGGAGGATCAAAACACGGTCGTTTTGAGCCCTGAACCATCGAATTTGGATCAGATTTGACCAAAATATGGCCAAAATATGAAATCCCATTGAAAATGGGACAAAATTTTGGAAGTCACTACGGTCACCGTCCAGCCCAGGACGACTAGCCGTCCAGGCTAGGATGGTCACCAGGATGGTTGACCCCATTTTTCATTTTTGGAAGTTTTCACCTATTTTGGCCGATTTAATTCGATTTTTTGGGGGTTTTTTCGAGGGAACTCAGATTATAAACCCTAGAGGGATTCATTCTAAGCCCTAGGATGAGTTTTAGTGCATTTAATCCCAACCATTCAAGATTTAAAACCCTAACTCTATAAATATGCCATGATAGAGTTAGAGAGAAAAGGACCAGGAGGCTAGGGTTTAGAATTTCGTTTTTTGATTCATCATTTGGGAGAAAACCAGAGGCTAAGGAGGGAGAGGAAGGAGGAATTCAAGGCTTGGGGATTGAAGGAACATAGCCAAGAAGGAGGAAGAAAAAGTAAGGGTTCTATCCTAGTTCAAGTTTTGTTATTTTGATGTAGATCTTCTTTTTCATCTCCATGTTTTAATATGTATTATATGTATGGATTTTTAGTGGCTTGCATATGTTAGAATGATATTAGTTGTTGTAGGTGACTTGTTTAATATAGTTTGCATGTCTAGGGTTAGCTTTACTATGATTATATATTAGCAAGCATGAATAGGGTTATCTGTTATTGTTATTTTATGTGAGTAAATATGATTAGCATAGTTTTTATTATGATTGTATGTTAGCAAGCATGATTAGGGTTAGCCTTTTTTATGATTTTATGTGAGTATGCATGATTAGGGTTAGCATTTTTATGATTTTATGTAAGTATGCATGAGTAGGGTTAGCTTTCTTGTTATTTTATGTGTGCTTGTATGATTAGAAATAGTTTTATCATTGTTTTATATGAACATGCATGATTAGGGTTAGTTTTATTATGATTATATGTTTAGCAAGCATGTTAGGATATTTTTCATCATGATTTTATGTGATTAGATATGTTTAGGATTAGTTTTGCTATTATTTTATGCTAGTAATCATGTTTAGGATGAGTTTTCTATTATTTTATGTGTAAGCATGTTTAGAGTAAATGTTGATATATTCATGTTGTTATTTGAATCTCATGATAATTGATTGGTAATTTTAATGGTAATATGAGTACGTTAATATGTTATTTTGACATGTGATGAGTCTTGAGTCTTTTTGTTCATGCTTTTTATGATTATTTAAACACTTGCCATGGATTTGATTGTTTGAATATAAAAAATGTGGACGAGGGAGCGTGCAAAGGTAAGATCCTTCCCTTGTGATATCAATTTGATGGTTTGGATGTACAAAATGTGTACGAGGGAGCGTGCAAAGGTGAGATCCTTCCCTTGTGTTTAAATTAATCGTTTAAGCATATTTTTGTATAGTTTTTGATATGTTTTTGCATGGTAATTTAGTCAAGCATGATAGATTGTATGCTAGGGTGTTTATTTGATATTTTTATGGATTAAAGATGATTTTAATCTACTTTAAATATGTATTTAAATCTGTCCAGATTTGAATACATGTTTTAAAGTGGTTTAATTAACATGTTTAAGCCATATTTTTGCATGATTTTTATAGTACTTTCATAGTATATTCATGTAGAAAGCATGCTAGGTCATCTTCACATTTTTATTCTTTATTTTCATGATTTTTAGAGTGGTTAAAGGTTCATATTCAAATTTGTCCGGATTTGTTTATGCCCTTAAGTCACTTCTAAAAATTATTTTAAGGACAAATCCAACCTAGAAATATGCTTAGGATCACATAGTTTGATTAGTATGCATTTAGGAACATCTTCATGCATGGTTAGAATTGATTTTGTGAATGTTTGATTAATTTAGTTAAATTACAGCATGCATTTGCATTAGTATGTTAGGTTTTTAGATAAACTTTAAGGCTAGTTAGAGACCCTAGGTTTAGGAAGGTCACTTGACCTTCCCTAGGACTGTCCTTTATTGTAAAAGTCATACTCAGATTTGAGTATTTTAATCAATTTAAGAGTCGATCTTCGAGAGATTTCCTAAAATATTTTTGATGCAATGTTTATGAAATAAACATGATTTTATGAGATATTTGATTATTAAATGATTTTCAAAAAGATTTGAAATGTTTTAAAGATTTTTATTTTGGAATGAAATTCCTCTCAATATGATTTGTTTTCTTAAAATATCTTTGAAAAAGATTTTCAATTGGAATTTAATTCTAAAGATAAGAATTGTTTTAGAATATTTGAATTTTAAGAAAGTCTTTTAATTTGAAATGATTTCGAATATATGATTCTAAACAAACAAAAAACTCTCGAAGCTAGAGTCTTGAATTAGGTTGAATATCTTTGATGATGTGATCGATTACAATAGGAGAGTCCTAGGGTAGTCGAACTACGTGGACTTTGATACTTGCTAAGTGATACTAGTAAGTTACGTAGGCGCTAATAGGGCTCAAGTCCGCCCTAGGATGCCCGTAGGGTATTCTAGGTTCTTAGGGTTTGTTCGTATTTTTTTATTATTATTAATATAACTAATATAGATAATGCATTTATATCACTATTTTTTTTTTTGGTTGATTAGATTATTTAGGATTGTTTGTAATAAGAAATTTAAATATCCCAAATAAATTAGAAGTCCTTTAATTAGGGCGAGGTGGGTGCCTACAAGTGAAAGCTTGGAACCTTCCCACGTCGTAACCTAGCCCCCGGATCCAACTCTGGTTTGTAGACTGCTTTTCCATTAATGGAGTTTGTTTTATTGAAAATAAAATATTTTTATGGTTTCCTTATTCCTCAAAAAAAAGGTGGCGACTCCTTTGTTTTGTTGTTTTCTAAATCCCCCTAATCACATCGCCCGGTGATGATGTGGACACAATCAAGCCCGTCAAAAGGCTGGTCCACAGAACTGGCGACTCTGTTGGGATATCGAGGGCTAAACTTCATTGATTTAATTGGGCTATTTAAATTCTTAAATTAATTAAAATCAACTACTTGCATTTGTGTGATTGCATATCATTTTAGTTATATTAGCTGCATGTCATTGTGTGATAGGACGATGTTGCCTTGCCAAACGATGGTCTAGTCTTGATCCCTGTCTCCGCTCGACACTAGGGCAATCATGACGAAACCATCAACCTATTGTCAAGTACCCTTCGGGGTATATCAATGACCAATCAGTACTGTTTAACCCACGCGGCACGCCATGTGTCACATGTGGTTAGGTATATGGATTGGTATGCAATAGGAACCTTTGAACCCACCTTTTGCATTAGTCCATGTAGACAGTCAAGTAGGACACTCTACCCTCCAGTGCTTACACACACCTGTTATGCTGCCGAATTTTTGACACACAGTTGTACTGTTATGCTGCCGAAATTCCTTTTGGTATTTAACTGTACCGTTATGCTATCAAAATTTTCCCTTGACACATACCTACGCCGTTATGCTGCCAAATTTCTTTTAGCACATAATTGCGTCATTATGCTGCCAAAATTGTCCCAATTTGATGTGAGCCTTGTTTGTGAATGCTAGAACTTAGGGATATGTCACCCTTAGATAAACTTTGATATTTTTAATATAGGCCCTTTATTTTAAGTATTTTGGTCCTTAGAACGAAAGGACTATTTTGAGGATGGAAGAGAATATTCTAAAGGTACATACCCTTTTCTGTGATTAGGTTGTTTTGGCTTGGTTTGACTAAGACCTTCGATTCAAAGGAAAGTGTCCCAAGAATGAAGGACTGGTCATTGGAATTGCTATTTGAGCCCTGTTTGGTCAGTCATGTTTTATTTCCCTATTGGTGATTTCGATTTATTTCCTAATTTCTAAGGAAATGCCCTTGTGAAATAGGGAAGTGAATCAGAATTATGATAGGACGGTTTTCTCCTTTCACTTTCTTTCTATTTGGATAGCACCTCTTTGATAGTCTATCAATAGGTTTTGAGCATCATGGACTCTTCCGTTTTTCTAAAATAGCCCATTTCATGGTGTAGAATCTGGCTTAGCGTCATGATTCTAGAGGGCATCTTTTCAGTATCGAACTCCCAACCACACCTACAATGACTGACGGAGAATCCAGTACCACTGCTACAGTGTTGAATGCTATCATGGACCGAATTGATGCCTTGGCCCGTGAGACTTAACAGATTAAGAAAATGTCCCAAGATAAATAGATCAGTACAGATCAGGATAGGGAGGCCCACTTAGAGAACCCGAAGAGTACCTCTGATCCACCTATTTCAGCCCAAGTTGATGATAGTGCCAAGGCCCAGGCATGAGCCAAATCTAAGCCCATCAATCTGGATGGCGAGCCTAGTGGATCTAGATTCCTCTCTGGGGATCCGATACTATTGTCGAGTAAGGTTGAAGCTTTATAGAAAGCCCTGAAGGGGATGCGTCGGTCTGATGACATGGTTGATGTGACATCTTTTTCACTGTTCCCCAAGGCCCGTATGTCGTTCAGTTTTAAGATGCCGGAATTAGAGAAGTTTGATGGGATGGGTTGCCCTAAAACCCATTTGAAGATGTATGTGAGGGCGATGCAACCTTGTGGAGCCGATGATGAGTTGTTGGCTCAGATGTTTCATGAATCACTGAAAGGGTCAGCCTCGAAGTGGTTTTTATCCTTAGATGAGACTAAGTTGAAGACATGGGAGGATGTTTGCAATGAGTTCACTAATCACTACAAGTACAACATTGAGATTGATGTGACTCGTAGGGATCTTGAGACTACTAAGCAGGAACCGATGGAGAGTTTCTCTGCCTTCATTTCCATATGGAGGGCGAAAGCCTCGCAAATGACCCACACAGGCCTACAAATGATGAACAGGTGCAAATGGTACTGAAGAGTCTCTTGCCCATTTACAACAAGTACTTGTTCTCGCAGTATTTCCCTAACTTCAAAGCCCTTGTTATTGCTGGCACTCAAGTTGAAGATGCTCTGGCTAGTGGGGCTCTCAAGGCCGAAGAACCCTTTAGAAACCGCCAACCACCTCTCAACCGCAAAACCAATTTTTGAAGTCAATGCCATCGCCCAACTTATTCAAGTACCCAACCAAATCGCTCATTCCAAGCTAGAGAGCCGACCCGCCAGTTCACCAATCTATACATGTCCCTAAAACGTGTCCTTGAGAAATTGAAGGCACGTGGTCTCCTTACCCCTTTGGAACCCCTGCCTCTTCCAGATCATTTGCCCAGAAATTTCAAAGAAAATGAGTATTGTCAGTTCCACCAATCTAAGGGCCATCACACCAACCAATGTATGCGCCTTCGCCATGAAATCCAAAACCTCATTGACAAGAAAGTCATTGCCCCACCAAATCCACAAAGTCAACCAAATGTCACCAGTAACCCTCTCCCAACCCATGTTGTACCGCCACCAGCTCAAATCAATGCCCTGGGCCTCGACGACCCAAAAATTCGTCACCCAATCTGCCCATATGTCCCACTCAAAACTACCCTAACCGAAGCCTTTTACCAAGCCCGATCCCAAGGCCTCATTACCCCACTCATACCCCGCTTCCATAAGCCTTTTTGCCAGTACCACAACATCTTCGGGCATGACACGGAGAATTGCAGAGTTTTAGGGAATTTGGTTCAAGATTTACTTGATGATGGAGAGTTGTATCAGTATGAAGAACCTGAGCAACCTGAAGTTCTCGAAGAAGCTCCTAGGAGTGGGAATTCTCAACGTCAGTTGAAGGAGAGATATCTAGCGGGAGACCCGGAGGTCGGATTGTTAGGAGAATCAAGCGGTAAATTTGATTATTATGTGCTCTATTCATAGAGGAGGATTTCTGATGAACCTATCATTCCTACGGGGTGGGATGATTTGCCTGCAGAAGTTGAACCAGTTATTCATTCTTCACCCGAAGGGTTGAGTCAGGATATCACGCAAAAACAGTTTGAGAATAGAACCTCTTCAGTAGCGGAGATCACCGGGGAAAGTAGAGATTTGATTGGTATGATTGAGTGGGAGGATCTTATGAGCACACCTGAGACCATAAAGAATCTGTGGGCCAGTGATGAGGAAGTAGACCATCTGACTCGAGGCGGACGCCATTTCAAGCCATCTCATTTGGAAGCCAGCTCATTTGGAAGCCAGTAATCCGTTGGGGGAATTAAAGAAGGGTCAGCGATCAGATTGAAAGGTTCTGTGAAAACCACAGACATGGATGCGCAGCGGAAGAGAGTAAAACAAAACTTTTTCGTTTAATAAAAACATCCATGTTCACAAAACCAATATGAATCGATTCAAGCATTAGGATCATGTATATAAAAACAAACAATTAATCAAAGCAAATAAAAACTCACTTGATTGTGTTCTTCGGTGTAGGAATCCTTCGAGTTTCAAAAGCATGAAACCTCCAAAGCGTATCCACACGAGAGCAAAACTCCGAAAGCTTTTCTAGTCTTCCACAACCCTTTGTGGCAAGCTAGAATGGAGAGGGAGAGGAGAGAGAGATTTCGGCCCCTAGGGTTTCTGTGCTCTTAGAGTGTGTGAAACACTCTTATTTATAGACTTTCTCCTCTTTGGGGGGTGTTTGGTTACTAGTGCTAGCATGACCAATCATCCTCGAATAGAGTAATCCTATTCTCGGTTAGTATTGACTTTTAATCAATTAACGTTTAATTATTAAAGTCAAACAAACGCCATGATAGGATTCCCCTCTCTCAAGCTTAAGGAACTCACTTACTCTCTATTGTGTGTGACCCTTTGGGTTCACCCTAACCTAGCAGTGACAGGGACATCTCTATGTCTCCCAAAATAGAAACTTTCTATTTTAAGGTTCAATTGGAACGATTCCAATTTTGCCCTCATTGATAACACTTTATCAATAGGCTTTCACTGGTCATGAGTGACATCTAGCAACATATCATGACATACCCTAGGTTTAGGTGAATAGCAGAACTATGTGAACCCTTCATGTTATTTAATCCTTCATCCCCTAATGTCACAGTTAAGATAATAGGTATGGTTTTAGTCAAACCCTATCTTAACCACTTGATATCTGTTCCACAAAATATAATCTCAATAAGGTAATCGCAGTGAAACTCTTTTCACTGTTTACCTATCACTCTGGCCAGAGGTTCCCTTTGAGAATTATCTTTGTGAACTTATCCTGACATTCTCTCTCATATAACTGAGAGTGATGATCCCTTATTGCACACTCATCCATCTTCATGCATAACTCATTAGAGCCAATAAGCACCGATTACAACCTAATGGATAAGGCTGTACGAGATACTATCAAACTCTAGCAACCTATGCACAAGACAGCTATGGTGTCTCAGGTCTAAGGACTACCAAATAAATGGACATAACACTAGAATATTCCTTTGACAGAACTACCATAGGAATACTCTTTGCAGATCATGTTCAGTGTACATATTCTCTAATATGCACCCACAGATTAACCTAAGTGTCACTACACTGATAGGAAAGACTACCTATCCTCCATATGAGTTGGTTTAAATCTGTGCTACTCTTCATACGGTTAATTAAATATCCACTTTAATAAACCTTTGAGTAGGAACTCTTTTAGAATAGATGTATATGAGAAATATCAGTCTCTCTATCTCAACTCTTTGAGATGCATATTTCTCTTATCATTTATTCATGGACCTTATCATATATGTGAGAACATATTAGATAAGTTATACCTTCCATATATAGATAATATGAAACTCAATATACCCTTTAGGATTGGTTTTAGGGCATACTTCTAACACAGATGTCATAGAAGAAGAAGAAGAAATACTGAAACAGTTGAAGAGAACACAGGCTAACATTACAATTTGGGGATTGCTCATGGCTTCACAGAAACACAGACAGACGGTGCTTCGGTTGTTGAATCAGGTGCAGGTTCCTGTTGATACGTCCCCTGAGGGTTTGGTAGGTCTGGTAAATCCGGTTCATCATGGACCGCCCATCTCATTTACTGAATCCGACTTACCCAAGAGTGGGAGTAATCATCTACAGGCTTTGTATATCACAATAGATGTCATAGAAAAGAGAATTCCCTCAGTTTTAGTTGACAACGGGTCAGCATTGAATGTATGTCCGCTCAGTACTACTACTACATTAGGGATTGAACCATCTGAATTTTTTCCATCGGGACAAACCGTCAGGGCTTATGACAACACTCGCAGAGAAGTTGAGGGAATGGTGACTCTTCCAGTTGTTATTGGGCCAGTGGAATTCAAGGTTGATTTCTAGATCCTAGATGTACCAGCCAGTTTCAATCTACTTTTAGGAAGACCGTGGATTCATTCGACCAGGGCTGTGCCGTCGTCGCTTCACCAGAAAATCAAGTTTTCGCACCAGGGATCAGTGGTCACTTTGAAAGGGGATATGGAGATGAATCGAAGTGTTCGAGTGCCAATCTGTGAGATCAATCAGGAACCAACAGAAGTGCTACTGTCAGGATTCGAGTATGTACAGGTTATTGAAGGAGCTCTCACTGCTTCAGTGATTGATGATGTTGTTACTAGTGAGGCTGATAAGGAAGAAAAGGATTGGGTTGAAGACCTTGATGCTGGTGCCTTGACAGATATGTTCGAGCAGGCGGTTCTGTGTCTCGAATTGCATACTTATGAAGTCGAGGCGATCTATCCAATTAAACCCACAACTCCACCCTTATCAAACTGGGGCTTAGAAGATTGTCCTTTCATCCATGATTGTGAGGGGATCGAGTCACTTCCATCCGATGATAACTTGTAGGTGTCTTCAGTAGAATAGGATTTCCCTGCTTTCTTGGTAGTAGTGTAGGATTTTCTTATTTCCAATAAAAACCTCAACCTTATTTAAGGAGGTATGAGTGTCAGTTTGTTTCATCTTCTGTGTTCTGTTATTCAACTTTCAATTAATAAAAGAAGTATTCATTCTCTTCTCATCTCTCTTGCAGTGTTTCTCTTTTATCATCTTTGGATTTGTATGGCATGAATATAGACCCGCGAGAGGATGTTCTTCCTGAGCTCGACGAGCAATATGGAAAGGGGCACGCTCAACCTAACATGGATGAATTAATTTCAATCAATTTAGGGACGGATGAATCACCTAAAATAATTAAAATTGGATCAACACTGTCGCCGCAAGAGAAAGAATCATTGGTAGAGGTCTTGAAAGAGAACATGGAAGCTTTCGCATGGTCGTACCAAGACATGCCAGGCATTGATCCCGACATTGTGCAGCACTTCATCCCCACTGATCCGAACATGAGGCTAGTCAAGCAGAAGCTGCGAAGAATGAAGCCAGAATGGACCTTGAAGGTTAAGGATGAGCTGGTCAAGCAGATAAACGCCGGTTTTTTGCAAGTAGTGGAGTACCCAAAATGGTTAGCCAACATCGTTCCAGTGCCTAAGAAAGATGGGAACGTACGAATGTGTGTTGATTTCAGAGATCTCAATAAGGCGTGGCCTAAGGATGATTTCCCTCTGCCTCATATAGATGTATTGGTTGACAACATTGCTGGCCATGCACTCTTATCTTTTATGGATGGCTTTTCGGGTTATAATCAGATCAAGATGGCTTCCCAAGATATGGAAAAGACAGCTTTCATTACACAATGGGGGACATTTTGTTATCAGGTTATGCCCTTCGGCCTTAAGAATGCTGGCACGACATACCAAAGGATGGCTACCACACTGCTGTATGATTTGATTTACAAGGAGATGGAAGTGTACGTAGATGATATGATCGTGAATTCTGTGGATAGAGAATGACATTTAGCTGCTCTGAAAAAGTTCTTTGAAAGAATTATCAAGTACAAGCTGCGTTTGAACCCTCAGAAATGTACATTTGGAGTGACTGCTGGAAAGCTGCTTGGTTTTATGATCACACAGAGAGGGATAGAGGTAGATCCGGGGAAAATCAAAGCCATCATGGAGATGCAACCACCAAAGACAGAAAAGGAAATCCGGGGATTTTTGGGAAGAATTCAGTTTATCAGCCGTTTCATAGCTCAGTTGACAACTATCTGCGAGCCGATTTTCAAGCTGCTAAAGAAGAATGTACCGACTAAGTGGAATGAGGAATGTCAAAAGGCATTTGATACCATCAGAAGGTAATTGAGCAACCCACCAATACTGGTTCCCCCGCGACAAGGTGAACCGTTATTGCTCTACTTAACTGTCACCGAAACCGCGATGGGAGCTATGTTAGCTCAATATCTTGAAGAATCCTTGAAAGAGAATGCTATCTACTACCTCAGCAAGAAAATGACGGATTATGAAGTGAACTATAGTGCTTTGGAAAAGACATGCGTCGCATTGGTATGGGCAACTCAAAAGCTTCACCATTACATGATGTCTTTCCAAGTACTCTTGATCAGTCGAATGGACCCATTGAAGTATCTGCTTGAGAAGCCTACTTTGTCCTATAAAACAGCGCGGTGGTTATTGTTATTGTCAGAATTCGACATTCAGTATGTACTGCAGAAATCAGTAAAAGGAAGAGCTATAGCAGAACACCTAGCAGAATGTGCTACTTCACAAGCAGACAATGGCAATTACCAGTTCCCGGATGAAGAAATCCTTGTGATAGAGAAGAAGGTGTGGAAAGTGCACTTTGATGGAGCATTGAATAGGAAATGATGTGGCATAGGAGTTTGTCTGGAGACACCTGAAGATGTGATGATACCTTTAGCAGTGAAATTGAACTTTAAGGCAACCAATAACATAGCTGAGTATGAGGCTTGCATTTTAGCCTTGGAATCAGCATTGGCCTTGGGAGTAGAAGAGCTCGAAGTGTATGGGGATTCAGCCCTTATCATATGCCAAACTAGAGGAGAATGGAAGACCAAGGATGAGAAGCTGCTGCCATATCACAATTATCTAGAGACACTGGCGAAAGAATTCCGTCAAATAAAATTATTTTACCTGTCTAGGCAAAAGAACAAGTTTGCAGATGCCTTAGCCACTCTAGCATCCATGGCAGAGATCCCAATGGAAGGGGGAGTAGCACCGATGATCATTGAATCTAGAGAAGAACCCATTTACTGTTGTGCCTTAAGGGAAGGAGAACCAAACGACGGGAAGCCGTGGTATCATGATATTCAACAGTACTTAGAAAAAAGGGAGTATCCACCAGAAGCATCCTATGTTGACTGAAGAACTTTGAGAAGGTTGGCTAGCCAGTTCATCTTGTGCAGTGGGAGATTGTATAAAAGGTTTTTTGATGGTGTCCATCTCTTGTGTGTAACAGAAGATGAAGCAGAGCAGATTATTCAAGAAATACATAAAGGGGCTGGGGCTCCACACATGAATGGGTATATGCTTGCGAAGAAGATTCTGAGACTGGGGTACTATTGGTTGACCTTAGAAAGTGATTGTGCTAAACATGTTAAGAAATGCCATAAGTGTCAGGTATTTGCAAGTGGTAAGCATCAGCCATCCATGCCACTCACTACCATGTCATCACCATGGCCATTTGCAACATGGGGCGTTGATATTATTGACAAGATCACTCCTGCGGCCTCGAATGGGCACGAGTACATATTGGTGGTCATAGATTACTTTACCAAATGGGTAGAAGCAGCGTCATACAAGACTTTGAATGCTAAGCAGGTTGCCAACTTCATACAATGCAACATCATCTACCGGTATGGAGTGCCACAGGAGTTTATTTCAGACAATGGGCAACATTTCAAAAAAGAGACTGAGGAGCTTCTTAAGAAATATGGTATAGTACATCACCATTCCTCTCCTTACGGTCCGCAGACTAATGGAGCAGTAGAGGCAGCTAACAAGAATTTAAAGACCATTTTGAAGAAGACCACTGATACGTACAATGATTGGCATGAGAAGTTGCCTCTGGCATTGTGGGGCTATCGCACATCCATTAGGGCGTCAACTGGGGCTACGCCTTACTCGTTAGTGTACGGTATGAAAGCAGTATTACCAATTGAGTTAGAGATACCTTCACTAAGGGTAGTTATGGAAAGCCAACTAGCAGAAGTCGATTGGATGACGGATAGATATGAGCAGCTGTTACTAATTGACGAGAAGAGATTGAAGGCCCTATACCATGTTCAAGGTTATCAGAGAAAAATAGCTCGAGCATTCAACAAGAGAGTTAAAAACAGGGGATTAAAGAAAGGGGATTTGGTACTCAAAGAAATCAGAATGTCGATTCATGATCCAAGAGGGAAGTTCAAGCTAAGTTGGGTGGGACCCTACATCATCAAAGAGATATTATCAGGTGGAGCAGTGCGTCTCA
>JAESVK010000170.1:621362-641529 GCA_017140935.1 Hamamelis virginiana
AAAAAAAATGCACTAAATGCAACCTAGTATGCATACTAAAACTATCATCAAGACATAGGATCATAATCATACTTCTCATAATTTATTTAATCACAAGGGAAGGGACTCACCTTTGCATGCTCCCTCGAACACATTTTATATATCAATCAAACATTCCAAGTGATAAAAAATAAACTATGATAAGAATAATTCTAATACTAAACTTGAATAGACTAACAACCAAATATAAAGGACTTAAACATGCATTCCTATACACTAAAAATCCTATTATGCATAAAAAGAGATTCTAAATATGAACACTTAATCCTAAACACTCAATCCTAATATGGTATAATAATAGAAGAGAAGAAATATGCACATATTCCATTAAACTAATCCCTATCATGCATACTAATAAATAAACCTATCATGCATACTAAAGAAATATGCATACTAACAATAAACTATATCTTATGCATGTATACTAACAATGAACTAAATCCTACGCATACTAAAAACCTAACCTAGCATGATTAAAGAAGAAGAAGAAGAAAACAAAACATTAAACTACAAGCTACTAACCTCTTTCTTTGCCTCCTTCCCTCTTGCTCCAAGCCTTCTCCTCAAGCTCCAAGGACTCCAAGGACCTCAAGGACTTTAAAACTTAAGCTAAAGTGCTATGGGGGAAGCTTGTGCAATTGCTTAAGCCTCTACTCTCCAAGCTAGCTCTCTAAAGCTGTTTTCTGTGTGTCAAAATTGATTTCAGAGCCCTCTATTTATAGGGAGGCCTGAGTTTGATCAATGGCTGAGTTTAAATCTCTTAGGAATGATCTAAGGGCTCTAAACCAGTCTTCCAAGGTGTTTGAACTCATCCCAAAGTCCCCATGGCCGAACTGGACACATGGCAGGGCTTGGAAGAGTTCTGCCAGGAAAAATACTGTGGAATTTAACAAAATAGGCTGAAAAAATCGACAACCATCCACCTTGGGACGGTTGGCCGTCCTTCATGGACGGTTGGCCGTCCCTTGGTGGATGGTCATCCATCCCTCATGCCATTTTTGGCCTATGTGGACCTAACTCAGCCAGTTTTGACCCGGTTTCGGCTTTTCGGGCCCGTTTTAAGTCCAAATTTGACGATTCAAGAGCCAAAATGATCGTGATTCGATTCTCCATGTTTTAAGAAGTGTTTGAAGTGAAAATGTATTGACCAAGGTCAAAGGTTTAGGGAAAAGTCGACCGATTAGTTGTTTAGGGCCTACTGGGCCAAATTAGGGTTTTGAAATCTGCTAACCGATTGCTTTTGAAATCATTTCTTCTTCTCGAAACAAGTTTTAAAATGTTTTAGGAAAGTGTTTTGAAACCTTTGAAGGCTTTGGTTTGGTAAAAATATCGAATCTCGGTCGCTTCCGGTCGAAACCCTAATCTGGGCTTAAAAGGGCATTTTGGGCCTCAAGAGCCAAACATGAGCCAGAAGGTTCAACAGACCTTGCCACTGATCAATTTTGCTACCAAAAACACTTCGAATATCTATGCCAAAGCCTCGAGACCATTCGAGACAAGATCGACAGCCATTCAGGGCTTTTGTGATTCAAAAGACAGTACTGCACTTCAGTCACAAAAGACCTTATTTTCTATCAAGCCTGGCTCAGAATGCCATGGAATTTTGCAGGGATGTTTCTAGACTCTCTAAAAACCCAATGCAAAAAGAATCGACTCAATCTGACCTAAAAACCTATATGTGATAATGACCTCTATCTAATTACCCACAAGGGTAAAACTGGGAACTTAGGGTTTTGACACCCTATTTTATTTCTAAACACAGGCAACCATTCATGACCATACTCATGGTCAAAAATGGATGTCTACAGAAGCCCCTCGTTGATGTTCATGGCTTCGCCAGTGAATATCAACGAAAAAAGAGACATCTCATTTTTGCCACAACAATATAGGGATAATCGAACCAATTACTTAACTATCAAAATTATTTTAAAAGCTTCGCTTCAAATTCTCTCTTTCCTAGAAGTCTCACTTCTAGTTATCTCAAGGATTTTCAATCCTTTTTGGAAATTTCATTTCCAATCCTCATTAAACTCAGCAGTCTTCGACTTGCTCTAGAAATTTCATTTCTAGTCATCTCAAGGATTTTCAATCCTTTTGGAAATTTCATTTCCAATTATCTAAAAACCTGGGAGTCTTCGACTCATTCTAGAAATTTCATTTCTAGTTATCTCAAGGATTTTCGATCCTTTTGGAAATTTCATTTCCAATCATCTTAAAAATTTGAGAGTTCTCAACTCAATCTAGAAATTTCATTTCTAGTTATCTCAAGGATTTTCAATCCTTTTGGAAATTTCATTTCCAATTGTCTTAAAATTTGGGAGTCTTCGACTCATCCTAGAAATTTCATTTCTAGTCGTCTTGAGGATTTTCAATCCTTTTGGAAATTTCATTTCCAATCATCTTCAAACTTGGAAGTCTTCGACTCACCCTAGAAATTACATTTCTAGTTATCTCAAGAATTTTCAATCCGTGTGGAAATTTCATTTCCAATCATCATATCATAACTTAACATCATCCACATTACTTGATATCATTTTTATATACATTTCATGTATACTTCACTAATGCTTCATGCATTTCACAAAATCTTATGGATTTGGGCCCCCAAAATGGGCTTTTCTCATTAGCCCCTCCTTCATGGGTTCACTCACCTCTATAATTCCCTTCATGGGTCTTATAATCTCAAATATATTCATAACCATTTCATGATTACAAACTTTCTTGCACAATCTTTTCATTCATTCATTTTTATAACTCATGGTTTTCAACCAAGAACTCATCATTTTATGTGAATTTCTCTATTCACAATTGCTCAATTCTGATCTTGGTATGCACCAACCCTTTTCATTTCTCATCAACTCATCAAATATCATTCAATCTCAATCAAATGTATTTTCCTAAATCAAAAATTGAAAGGAAATGAGTCAATAGGCCAAAAAAGTCAAAATTGGGCCTAATGGGCTTCAAAAGCCCAACAAAAGTCAAAATTTGGCATCAAGAATGGATGACCATCCACTCAAGGATGGCCAACCGTCCAAGGTGGACGGCCAGCCGTCCCTTGGTGGACGGCCACCCGAGCCCTCAACTTCTCTTTTAGGTGTTTTGACACCCATTTGCCCATTCATGCACTCTTTGCCTAATTTGAGACTTTCTCTCTCTAGGATTTCCCATTTTTTCTCAAAATTCATCCCTTTTGATTTCATTTCATCTAAATCAAATTCCAAACACTTCAAGTGTTTCCATTCACCTTAGTTTGTGAATCAAAAACCTAGGATTTCATCCTTGCATTTCAATTTGGGGATTCAAAACCCAAATACACATCTACCATACCCATTTTCTCAAGCTTATCCACTACCTATACTCATGGAAAATAGGTATAAATCCAAGTATCCATATATGAAGATGAAGAGTTACAAAGCACATTCACATGATCCCAACAACACAAGCTTGTTATTGGAGCCTAATGCTCATCTCTCCCACATCCATACTCTACAAGAGGTAAACTTTCTTTCCATGCTTTTTCATTGAATCATTGATGTCTAGATGCTTCAATATTGATCTTTGGATATTATTTGATGACTTGTGTTCATGAAATTTGTATTTGGCAAAGTTTGGGAGCCCCATTTCACTAGCTTCACGAGCTTGAAATGTTGCCCACCAAGTGTTTGATAAAATTCCCAAGAGACTAGAATTTGATTTTTTTGATTTAAATTTATTATGCCATGAGTCAAATATGTTTCAAACATCATTTGGATACTTTCAAAAACTCCATGACAAATTTTTACAATCATTTTCAAAAATGTGCACACTAGGTGTTTGATAAAATGCCTAAAGGGGGCAATTTTCAATTTTTCAAATCAATTCATCATACCATGCTTTTTCAAATGTTTTCAAAATAATCATATCATGAAATATTTCAAGTAATGCACATATCAAAAATTTTCATGAATTAAGACTTAACTTATTTTTCAAAACCTTATTGCATAAAGTGTCATTTTCATGACTTTTAAATAATTTTATTTCAAAACTTATGCTAAGTATTTATTTCATGATTTTCAAAATTCTATTCTCTTGAGATTTTCATTTCCAATTCAATTTTCATGAAAAGAAGTCATATAGCATTTTAAATGAATTATGCTAATTCTTGATGTAAAATTGAAAATACCAAAATTAACTACATTAATTATATGGTATATATTTTTTTGAATAACTCACAATTGAAAACCATTTGAGAAATAAAATTTGAACATTTTTTGAAAATGTGTCATTTTGTGAGTTAATTTTGTATTCTTGATTCAAAGAATTAGCATAACTTATCTTTATACCTCTAATCCATTAATCTTTATCTTTACAGCCAGAGTTCGACATCAGGACTCGGTCGTCTTTACAGGGCATTATTGGATGGTGGGCTAAGATGGATACTCTCCAACCATACGTCAAAGCTACTATCCGAAGGCTTGGTTTTGGAGACTTCATCGACTCACTATGGGTTGATACCATGGATAGACAGGCTCTCATGGCCTAATCCGAGCTTTGGTGGGACACCACCAACACTTTCCATTTCGAGTTTGGGGAGACGACTATGACTCCTCTTGACTTTACCATGATCACGGGGCTTTCCATTAGGGGTCGCCTTTTGGATTTCTATGATGGTGCAAGCAAAAACTTGACCTACTTAGATACCTATCTTGGGACAGCTGATATGGAGATCATGAAGAGATTAGTTCGCCAAAATACTATTTTACCACATTTAGCAATATGCCTGAAGGGAAAGATCCCGATCACATTGTGTGGACTTTCCTTTTGTACCTGTTTTCATGCACTCTTTTTGCAGGCGCTGCTGATTTGGCCCCTCTAGGCCTTCTTGCCAGTTTGGAGAATATTGATACTATTTCTCAGTATGACTGGAGTGGCGCTGCCTTAGCCACCATGTATAGGACCATGTGCTATCGGTCTCGAGGAGTATACACCGACTTTAGAGGCATGGGATTTGTCTGGGAGGTATACTCACTTATTTTAAGAAAATATCATAAACTTCCCTTTACTTATCTTCTAACAATGCACATATCCTGCAGGTATGGGCTCATGAGTATCTTGACCTAAATAGCCTCACACTGATTACTAATGACCTTTCCTGGCCAACCCTTGCTCAATATGCCCCAGATAGGCGAGTGAATGCCATTGCCCATAGGCATGATTATGCTTATAGTCGCGTGTTTCTTGCCGGGTTGCGCTCTAATAAGGTAACCATCTTCATTTCTATTTTTCTTTCTCAATACTCAAACTTTCTCTAATATACTTTGTCCTCAAGTTAGGTGGAGTCCTTGGCGTCATTGGAGATGCACCATGCCTCAGCTTAATCCTGTAGTTGAGATGTCCTACAAGAGGATTCTATTCAAGGGGCCTTCTGGCAAGTACTGGTACCTTGGGGAAAGAGTGCGTGCTCAACTTTGTGGGGCTCATTCAGTAGCTCGTGTACCTCATGCACCTCCTCCCTCTATGAGGCACACTGTTAGATTGACAGACCATGCCCTAGCAGACGCCATAGCTGGTGTATTTGCGGATACTTTCCATCGTCCGTATGAGGATTATCGTACATTCTGTCAGCATTATCTGATGCGTCCATTAGTATCGGGATTTCCACCTACTGAGGTATCAAACCTTCTCTTGATAGCTTTGCCTCTTTTTTCATACATTATTCCTCATATCTTTTTATTTGGTAGGGTCGTCGAGCCCGAGGACATGCTTCTCATCCTACAGCTACTGCGGCTCCTAGTGAGGGCGAGTCTTCATCCTCTGCTCCTTCTTTGCCACCTGTCCCTTGGCAGGTGCAAGTCATTGAGGATGGCAGCTTTGTTCAAAGACCGATCACTCGAGTGCCTTATAATGAATATCCACACATTGATCCTTCTTACACTTCGGTAATCATCATACTTTCACCTTTTATCATATGTGGCACTCTCTCTCCTAACATTTTGAATCTTTCGACCTTTCAGGTGCCCGTATCATACACTGAGGAGTGGTTGGCTTATAGTGCATCATTTGACTAAGGAACTTCAAAGTATGAATCTTGATGCACATAATACGAACATAGCTGTACAGATAACTTTCTCTCTACTCTTTCAATCACTAATGATTTCATTCTTCACTAATGTCACCTAATCTTTGGGTTTGCAGGCTTCGAGCCAGCCTTCACAGGAGCACCATGGATCGAGAGGGGGTCATGAGGCATCGGGTTCACGGGGAACGAGGAAATCATCCCGGCGGAGATGATTTTGTACTATTAAGCCTATAGGAGGCCTGCTTAGGGTTTTCTATATAACTTTTCTCTATGTATGCACTAAAAACCCTGATTTGGCATGTAATTATATCCTAATGAGAATACAAATATGTTTCAATTGCTTTTTGGTTCAATTTTAACCCGAAAATAGGTCAAAACTGACGAAAATTAAGCGAAAAGTCAAACCGGGCGTCAAAAGGTCTCGAAAAAGTCAAAATTAGTCAAAATTAGGCACCATGGACGGTTGGCCATCCCTAGGGGACGGTTGACCGTCCTTTGGGGGATGGTCATCGACCCTGGTTCCCATTTTTTGATTATTTTGACGTTTTTTGACTTTTTGAGTGTTCTACTTCGCCTCTAACTCGATTTCTTTGCCAAAAAGCTATAAAAACACACCTCTATGCTCACTTTCATCACATTAAACACAATGGAAGCTCTTAAGTTGATCATCAACCTATTCATAGCAAGAATGCGGGCAGAAGACAAGAAGGTGTTTGCACGGTTCGGCCTGACTTCGTGGTTCTTTCTCTGTCATGTGAAGCTTGAAGACAAGCTTCTCAACTCTGTGATCCACTTATGGGACTATGATCTTCATGTATTTCGCTTCAACTGTGAAGAGATATCTCCTTTATTTGAAGAGTTTTGTGCCTTGATGAATATATATGTTAATGGTCCTTTATCTTTCCTACCATTCGTCGAGGTTATTTCCAAACATTGTCTTCTCTCTTTTAACTCTCGCCTAGGGAAGCTTCTTCATATATCCATGAAAACTCCACTTATCCTCTCAAACTAGCTTCATTTTTCTTGAGGGAAGGGGGACAACCACTAGCTCTGCAAAGGCCTACCCAGTACGCACTCGCCTTATGCATAGTGGGTTGTTTTCTTATTTCGAATAGAACCACTTTCATACCTATTGAAACATGTGAACTCATTCTACCATTATCGAAGTCTCACAACATTATCCCTCTGGTGCTGGCTGAAACTCTAAATGGGCTTGACCACTTCTACTCCAATTCTGCTTTTTGTATTAGGGGTAGCCCCATTCTTCTTCAGATGTGGTTGGTTGAAAGACTCAAGCTGATCACTCCTTATGATGGGCCAAAACACTTGTCCCATAATTATTGTTTGCGTAAGCTTTTGTTTCTTGAGCGTCGCTCTATTCAGGACATGATCATCTTCTTCTCTTCTCTGACTTGGAGAGATATTCAGTGGCATGTGGCTATATGGGATTGTGGTGAAGAGTATGTACTACACACTTCGGGATGTTGTCAGGTGAAGCTTATGGGCCTAAAGCATACATCGTTTTACTAGGCTTCTCGTGTACTTCGCCAAATGGGCCATGCTCAAATCAATCTCCCTATCAAAGGGCATGTTCATGGGATAGAGGCGGCTACTCCTTCTTTGGTATCTTGGGCTGTGAAGAAATGGGCTTCAAGCTTATGTCTGAGTCAGGTAGAGGATTGCAATGGGCTTTTTAGGCTTGATGGGGAGTACCGGGCATGGCTTAAACAAGACTTGGGTTCAAAGGTGCAGGCTATGAAGGATAAGGTTCGAAGCATCGTTTATGATTCTCGAGTTGTAGCTCAGTCAGCAGGTTCGTCAATTCTACCAGATGCGTCACGAGTTAGGACAACTAAGAGAAACAGGAGAAAATAGAATGAGGCCCAAGCCCGCAAAGCGAGAAGGACTTAAAGTAGATTAAGGATTTTTTCTTGTTTTTTTTTCCTTTTTTCTAAACAATGTAAGATTTGAAGAAAGTAGGAAATATGGATATATATGGCATGTAATAAATCTTTCAAAAGGTTTCTACCCTTTATGGATGAATAAATATCAATTTTATTAAAATCTCAATAAATATTCCTTAATAATTACAAATGAACCAAACTCTTGATGTTTTTACAAGAAATAGACCGCACCCAAGGTAACTTTATGGGCTACCTACGTATCCCCGTCCTTGATGCAATTCTTTGTCATTTTTCTCTAACTCTTTGTAATATTTGGGGAATCAGGTCTTCGTAGTTCATGAATCAAATTGAAGAAGTCCACTTCTTTTTTTTTATTTACTCTAACTTTTGCCTAAGCAGCCTTTTCAGGTTTTCTACTTAGCAAGCTTGATTTTTTTTTTTTTTTATTTGAATACCCTAACTTTTGCCTAGGCAGCCCTTTCGAGTTTTCTACCTAGCGGGCTCTTTTTTTTATTATTATTTTTTATTTTTATATGTGGTATTTCTTCAATTGATCCAAATTGGTAGGTTGAGAGAATTCATTCCCGTCAATGTCTGCAATCTTCACGGCTCCGCCTGACAGTATTTCTCTTATGATGTAAGGACCTACCCATGTGGACTTGAACTTTCCTCGCGGGTCGTGGATCGGTGCTCGGATCTCTTTTAGTACTAAATCCCCTTTCTTCAAACCTCTGTGCTTTACTTGTTTGCCAAACGCGTTGGTTATTCTTCTTTGATACCCCTGAATGTGGTAAAATGCCCTCAATCGTCTTTCATCTAGTAGAGCTAACTCTTCATACCGGTTCTTTACCCATTCTACCTCTGCCAGTTGACACTCCATGGCAATTCTTAATGACGGGACTTCTAACTTTATAGGCAATACTGCTTCCATTCCATATACGAGTGAAAAAGGTGTAGCTCCGGTCGATGATCTAATGGAAGTACGATATCCCCACAGTGCTAGTGGTAATTTCTCATGCCAGTCGTTGTAAGTCTCGGTGGTCTTTTTCAAAATCGACTTGAGATTCTTATTTGCTGCTTCAACAGCCCCATTTTTCTATGGTCTATAGGGAGATGAGCGGTGATAATTGATACTATACTTTTGTAAGAGCGCTTCGGTTTCTTTTCGAAAATGTTGTCCATTGTCAGAGATGAACTCGTGGAGCACTCCATACCGGTATATGATATTATTCTGTATGAATCTCGCTACTTGCTTGGCATTCAATGTCATGTAGGATGCAGCTTCTACCCATTTGGTGAAATAATCTATGGCGACCAGGATGTACTCTTGTCCGTTTGAGGCTGCAGGGGTTACCTTGCCGATGATGTCAATGCCCCATGTTGCAAATGGCCATGGCAAAGACATGGTAGTGAGTGGCATCGAGGGTTGATGTTTTCCACTTGCAAACACTTGACATTTATGACACTTCTTGACATGTAGATGGCAATCCCTTTCCATGGTTGACCAATAATACCCTAGTCTCACGATCTTTTTAGCTAGCATGTATCCATTCATATGCGGAGCCCCAGCCCCTTCATGTACTTCCAACACTATTCTTTCAGCTTCTTGTTCATTGACGCACAACAGATGCACTCCATCATGTGATCTCTGGTACAGCTTCCCCCCACACAGAATATATTGACTGGTGAACCTTCTTATGGTCTTTCTGTCTACGGATGATGCCTCTTTCGGATATTCTTCTTTTTCTACAAATTGTTGGATGTCATAGTACCACGACTTTCCATCATTCGGCTCCCCTTTTTGTATAACACAACAGTAGGCCGGCTCTTCTCGGGACTCGATAATGAGAGGAGTTACACCTTCATCTTTAGGGATATCTATCATGGATGCTAGAGTGGCTAAGGCATCCGCAAACTTATTCTTTAACCTAGACAGATAAAAGAAGTTGATTCGACGGAATTCTTTCACCAAAGTCTCTAAGTATTCATGGTAGGGTAACAACTTTTTATCCCTAGTCTTCCATTCTCCTCTAGTCTGACATATGATCAAGGCGGAATCCCCATATACTTCTAACTCTTCCACACCTAACTCGAAGGCAGCTTCCAATGCTAGGATACAGGCTTCATATTCGGCTATATTATTAGTAGCATCGAAGGATAACCTAACAGATAATGGTATCAAGTTATTCTCCGGTGTAACTAACAATACGCCTATTCCACATCATCTCTTATTATGAGCCCCATTAAAAAATACTTTCCAAGGCTCTTTATTTACTTCTAGAACCTCTTCATCGGGAAAATGGTACTCAGACGGTCTTTCTGCTGACGATGGATGCTCTGCTAGAAACTCTGCCATCGTTCTCCCTTTCACTGATTTATGCACCACATATTGAATGTCGAATTCTGATAATAGCAATAACCAACGGGCTGTCCTATAGGATAATATCGGCTTCTCCGATAAGTACTTCAAGGGGTCCATGCGACTAATGAGTTACACTTGAAAAGACAGCATGTAATGGCGGAGCTTTTGGATAACCCATACCAATGCCACACATGTTTTCTCTAATGAGTCGTATTTAACCTCATAGTCAGTCATCTTCTTACTCAAATAGTACACCGCATTCTCTTTTCGGGATTCTGGTAAATATTGAGCTAACATAGCTCCCATCGCAGTTTCAGTGAGTACTAAATAAAGTAGCAAAGGCTCACCTTGCAGCAGGGGAACTAATATTGGTGGGTTGCTCAAATACCTCTTGATGGTTTCAAAGGCCTCTTGGCACGCGTCATTCCACTTCGTGGGCACATCCTTCTTAAGAAGCTTGAAGATGGGCTCACAAATCATGGTCAGTTGTGCTATAAATTGACTGATAAACTGAACTTTGCCTAAGAATCCTGGAATTTCTTTTTCTGTCTTTGGCGGTTGCATCTCCGTGATGGCTTTGATTTTTCCCGGGTCGACCTCTATTTCTTTCTGAGTGATCATAAATCCCAACAACTTCCCCGCAGTTACTCCGAAAGCGCACTTTTGGGGATTCAATCTCAGGTTATATTGATTGATTCTTTGAAGGAACTTGCCCAGAGCCTCAAAATGTCCTTCTCGATCCTTAGATTTCACTATCATATCATCCAACATACACCTCGACTTCCTTATGAATCATATCATGTAAGAAGGTGGTTGCCATTCTTTGATAGGTAGAACCGGCGTTCTTTAGGCCAAAGGGCATAACTCGGTAACAGAAGGTCCCCCACTGAGTGATGAATGAGGTTTTCTCCATATCTAGAGGGGCCATCTTTATCTGATTATAACCCGAGAACCCGTCCATGAAGGATAACAGAGCGTGACCGGTGGTACTATCTACCAGGATATCTATGTGTGGCAACAGAAAATCATCTTTAGGGCACGCTTTGTTCAAATCCTGGAAGTCTACGCACATTATAACATTCCCATCATTCTTAGTTACCGGCACAATATTAGCTAACCACTCGGGGTATTCCACTACTTGGAGAAATCCAGCGTTCATTTATTTCACTACTTCATCCTTGATCTTCAGTGCCCATTCCGGCTTCATCCTCCTCAACTTTTGCTTAACTGGCTTAACCCCCGGATTAGTAGGGATAAAATGTTGTACTATGTCGGTGTCAATCCCTGGCATATCTTTGTACGATCATGCAAATACTTCTATGTTTTCTCTCAATAATCCTACCAATTTTTCTTGTTCTTGTGGTGACAGAGTTGCCCCAATGTTAATTATCTTAAGCGATTCATCGAATCCTAAATTAACTGATATTAATTCATCCACATTAGGTCGAGCATATTTCATTTCCCTTCATTGTTCAAAGTCAGGGGAAACATCCTCTCTAGGATCTATGTTCATGCCATATAAACCCATAGAAGAAAGGAGAAACAAACTGCAAATGAGAAGAAAGAAGAAAATGAATATTTTATTGATTATGAAGAAAGAAGAGTAATACAAACTAAACTAAACTATCATTCGCCTCTTAACAAAAGAGGGATGATTTTATTGAAAAAGGAAAAACGAAAGTCCTATTCTACAATCCTATAGAAAGAAAGCATAGAAATCCTACAAGCTATCATCTGATGGGGGTGAATCTTCCGCGACTGAGTCTTCAACTCGAGGCTCATACTCAAGGCTCCAGTTGGTCAATGGACTGGTGGTATCTTTGATGAGGTGAATAGGATCTGGTTCATGAACATGCTCTTTGATGCAGGCGATCTCTTTGAACATAGCCCCTATGGCGACTTCATCGATATGGTCAACCCAGTCAAACTCTGTATGCTCTTTAGCCATGATGGTAGTTGGAGAGAGAGGTAGTGGAGTGTTGAAGAAGATTTCAAACCCAGGAACTTTAGCTTTTTGATCTTCAAGGTAAATGGGTTCAGGGAACCCACAATAAGGGAAATCATCCCCTTCTTTGACAAAAGCCCCATTTAAAGTGGGCCGGTAAGGTTTCAAAGTGAGGTTAGGGATTCGTCCATCTTCTTTGGCTAACTATCTTTCTCTTCTTTTCTGTGCCATCTCTTTTCTATCAACTTTGGTACTTTGATAGCCCAATCCGAAAGGGTAGATTGTTGAGGGATACTCAATGAGACCAGGCGTGCCTTGATGACGACGACCTAAGCCCATTCCTGGAAAGAAGCCCATATTTTTCATGATCTGACCCACTTGCATATTCCCATATGGACTATAGTCTAGCACCATTTTCTCTTTACATCCTGACACACTGTATATATTCAAAGCCTGTCAATGGTATTTCTTCGATCTCTGGCTTGATCTCATAGATAGGTACACGGGTAGGAGTGATCTCAGAATCTCCCTTCAATGTCACCACTGAGCCTTTGTAAGGGAATTTAACTTTTTGATGGAGGGAAGAAGGTACAGCCCCAATTGGATGGATCCACGGTCTACCAAGTAAAAGGTTAAAACAAGCAAGTACGTCTAGTACTTGGAAATCAACTTGGAACTCTACAGGCCCGATGGCTAAAGGTAAGGTGACCATGCCAACTACTTCTTTTCGAGTGTTATCATATGCTCTCACAGTTTGCCCTGACGGTTTGAATTCTGATAGTTCGATGCCCAAGGAAGTGGCGGTGCTGAGGGGACATACGTTCATAGCTGACCCATTATCTATCAAAACTATAGGAATTCTCTTGCCCATTGTATCCACCGTGACATACAAAGCTTGTAAATGATGAGGTCCTTTCTTCGGAAGGTCTGACTCTGTGAAGGATATTGACTGCCCATGTTGAACTGGACTGACCAGACTGACTAAACCCTCGGGTGAGGTATCGATGGGAATCTGAACTTGGTTGAGTAGCCTGAGTACTGTCTGCCTGTGCTTTTGAGAAGCCATTAGAAGTCCCCAGATGGTGATATTGGCTTGAGTCCGCTTAAGCTGTTTCAGTATCTCTTCCTCTTCCTCTTGAACTTCAGTGCGTTGAGATCTCTCTAACTCTCCCAAAGGATTGTCGGATTCCAAGTTGGCAGGCTTAAAATGACGACCTCCTCTAGTGACATGGTTAACATCTTCCTCATCACTGGCCCAAATATCTGCTATCTCCTCGGGTGTGTTCATCAAATTTTCCCACTCTATCATATCAATCTCATTTTCTTACCCATCATCTATGGTGGACTTGGTAGAAGTCGAACTTGATCTGAAACATTGGGTGACCCATGGTTGCCTAGGGTAGACAGTTCGGTAATGGGTTTCCCTATTCATATTGGTGATCTTGGTTGTGAAACACTTCTTAATGATACTCTGGCTAGCTTTCTCAAAACAGATGAGGTTTGGATCTTCGGGTTCAACCTGAGCCACAGGAACGTCTTCTTTAAGTGAGTCAGGATTATCACCCCAACCAAAAGGAGCAATGGGTTTTTCAAAAGTGGGCTCCTTCATTTTGGGGTAAAGGACATAGAAGTCGAACTTCCCACTAGGTTCCCCTAACAGGCCTACTTCGGGATCTCTGGCCTCATATTTTTTTCGCAACTCCCATTGGCTAGTCCCAGTCTTGGAGGAGGCTTTCTTGGTTCTAGCTTTAGAGCTAATGGGTTCAATCTTTGTCATCTCAGCTTCACAAGATTCTTCAGGGCAGAGAATGTAGAAACTAAACCTCCCATTTCTTTCTGTCAACAAATCCACACAAGGATCTCTAGCTTCAAACCTTTCTTTGAGAGCCCACTGACTAGTACTATTCTTTGATGACTGATCCACTTTGCAAGGCTTGGGAAGCCCATTTGAATTAAAACCTGGGAATGTATCTTTCTCAAACTGTCTCCATGAACGATAAAGCCCCCTTGGGCTAGTGAAGGGTTGAGGGATTTCAATCAGACCTTGATCAATGAACCCTTGTACTATATTTCACAATGTATCACATGATTTCGTGTCATGGCTATAGGTGGCATGGTATTGGTAGTAAAAATTTTTGGGTCTTGGCTTGTACGGGGTAATGAGCCCACGGGCTTGAAAGTGATGAAACATTTCAATCAAATAAGTAGGGAATGAAGGGTGAGGGCGGATAGGCTCACAGTGGACATAAGGGTCAGCATGGATAACATTGATATTTGCGGGTGGTGGGATTGCATGGATAGGAAGTGGATTTTGGGTGACATTGGGTTAAGAAGGTGGGGAAATGGTTTTGTTATCTATGAGGTCTTGGATTTCATGGCGGAGACGAAAGCAACGGTTGGTAGTATGGTCTTTGGATTGATGGAAATAGCAGTATTCATTTTCATTGTAGTTCTTGGATAATGGGTTGGGTGTAGGTCTGGGTTCCTGAGGTTGGAGCAAGCCTCGAGCTTTTAATTTCTCAAAGACTTTTTCCAATGGCATATAGAGTTTGGTGAATTTTCTGGATGGTTTATTTCCTAAGGAAAAGGGTTGGGTAAAATGGAACAGGCTGAGATATTGCATTGACTTCTGTAGCCTTCCCATTGATGACAGGTCGGCGGTTCTTGTAAGGTTCGTCGATTCGGAGAGCTCCATCAGCTAGAGCGTCCTTCACTTGAGTACCAGCAGCAACCAGAGCTCAAAAATTTGGAAGATATTGGAAAAACATGTGCTTATGATACACTGGGAGCAAGTTCTTCACTATCATGCGGATTTGTTTTTCTTCCTCAGGGCAGTTGGCCATTTTAAAAGCCTTGGCTCTCCAGCGGTGAGGAAGGCACAGAAAGTTTCTCTTGATTCCTGTTTAGTAGTCTCCAAGTCCCTTCTAGTGACATCAACTTCTGTGTTATACCGGTAATGATTGCTAAACTCAGTGCATACATCCTCCCATGTCTTCATTCTAGACTCATCCAATGACAAAAACCATTTCAGAGCAGATCCAGCCAGTGTCTCATAGAACATTTGGGCTAGCAAGTCATCGTCAGCCCCTCGTGGGTGCATGGCTCTTACGTACATTTTCAGATGGGTCTTAGGACAACCCATTCCATCAAACTTTTCTAACTCAGGCATTCTGAAGTGAGTGGGCATACGGACCTTGGGGAATAGAGATAACGACGACATGTCCACCAGATCATCAGACTTCCTAATACCTTTCAAGGCTTTTTCCAGGGCTTCCACCTTACTACTCAATAGTATGGGCTTAGTGGAAAAGAAAGCAGGGGTCTTGGGCTTGGACTCTTTATCCAGATCAACAGGATGAACAAATTATGGACCAGGCCTAGTGGGATCAGCAACTATCTTCGGTTTAAGGAAACATTTCTCTTCATCAACATTCTCAAACAAGGGATTAGTACGGGCTCGCACCTTATCCTCCTCCTCTTTCTGATGAACTAATTCTTGGACTACTTTTAGGAGTGCCTCAATCTTCTCATCAGTCGTCTTTCCACTAGTTCCAATAGCGGTAGGAGTATGATCTTCGTTACTAGACATCTTTGAATTAACAGGTAGACCCTTAAACAACCGACCGCTAGAATCACGACGTCAAGCCAGAATGCTGGGGGAGGGAAAAGATTTGAATCAACTAAGAGCTTCCAGTGTGAAAAGGGATGAATAAGGACAATCTCACATGGTCACAAGAGTATAGGCCTAAAGCCTACATATCAAACTTCACTCTCTCATTCTATCTTATGAAAAATGGGCCTAAGGCCTGAGTACGAATCTCAGCTCACTGCTCACATCCCAATCTTACCACAGGCTTATATCTTCTATCTAATTGACCTGGGCCTAAAACCCACATCTCAAACTTACAACGAATCTAAACCTTTTATCCGACGGACATGGGCCTAAAGCCCAGTCTCACATCTCATGCCTCGTCTCACGTCTCACGCCTTTTCCTAAGACTCACAAGTCAATACCACTATTCGGGCAGCATAACACTACCACATGCCTAAACTCATGAACCTATAAGGTACTAGTATTTATTAGATACCTTGACTCTTTGAGGATACATCCCTTAAGAGTTTAGGGTATTTCATAAAGGTCTAGTTCTACAGATCCAGGTTCTAATGGTTCTACACACTTTACAGTCAAGGCTCAATACAAAACCGGTGGGAAAATCCGACAGCATAACATTACAATAGTGTGTGAACAGATGATGTAGGGTATGTGTCCTAAAGACATTTTACATGAACTAATGCAAAGGGTAGGCTGAGTGTCCCTTACTCGCTTGGTCCAATCGATATACCTAACCACATGTGACATCAGGAATGCCGCGTGGGTCCAACAGTACGTGATTGGTCCATTTAATATACCCGAAGGTACTTGGCAAGAAGGATGATGGCTTTTGCATACATGGAACCCGAGAGTCAAAGAAACCGGGCCCAAGGCTAGGCTCATCGTTGGCTTTAGCATACAACGTCCTAAACATGCAGAGTCAATGCGCACACAATGCAGAATTTAAGTCACACAGTCATACAAATGCAAGTGATTGATTTTATTAAATTAAGAAATTGAAAAGCCCAAAAATAATCAATTGAAGTTTAGCCCTCGACATCCCCAGTGGAGTCGCCAGTCTGTGAACCAGCCAACCTAGATCGAGAGGCCTCTCGTTCACTTTGGGGGTGTTTTCTTGAGTGGATTGTGGATGATGTTTATCCGTCTCGATTTATCCTTCTCTATTATCCTTCTCTATTATCCACATTTATCCTTCTCTATTATCCACTCAAGATTGGGTTTTGAAAAAGGGATGAGAGTTTGTAAAAAAAAACTGGGAGTCGCCACCTTATTTTTAGGGAACAAGGAAACCACAAAAAGAGTTTTATTTTCAATAAAACATTGACCCCATATTTTGGAAAAGCATGGTCTTTTGAATCAAAGTTTGATTCGGGGGCTAGGTTACGAAGTGGGAAGGTTCCAAGGAACTCCTTGTAGGCACCCACCCCACCCTAATTAAAGGTCTCCAAATTACTATTGGGCTTTATCAAAATCTTTTCAAAATAATGCTATTTATCTAATCAACCACAAAATATGAATAATAATATATAGTACAAAAGTATACAAAATCCTAAGGATCTTAGGAAACTAGAAGTCATCCTAAGATTGGACTTGCGCCCTATTGACTGCCTACGTACCTTATCAATTGCTTGACAAAGATTTAAGTCCACATAGTTCGATTACCCTAGGACTCTCCTATTGTAATAAACCACATAATCGTAGAGATTCTATCTTATCTTGGACTCTAGCTTCGAGAGTTTGAGTTTGATCAAAACACTTGTTATGAGAGATGGAATTTCATTCCATTTTCAATTCTTTCAAAATCACTTTTAGAATTGTTCTCGAAGTAGAATCCTAGGTAAAATAGAACTCTATTTTTATTGTAATTCTTACAACAAAGAAGAGTCCTAAGTGGGGTCAAGTGACCCCCCTAATCCTAGGATTTCTAGCTAATCCTAGGTTAGTCTAAATACCTAAAACACTAAGATATGCATGCTGGAAATAAAAATATAACTAAAGAAAGTAATCAATGCATGAAAATGCCCTAAACGCAATCTAAGTTAGCTATAGGAACCTAGGCATGTTTTTAAGCCTAAAAAATGAGTTTTAATGCACTTTTAGGTCACTTTAAACCCATGGACAGATTTGAAAGTAATCAAAAAGTGTACTTAAAACCCTAAAATAATGAATAAAAATGATAAAAAAAAATGCACTAAATGCAACCTAGTATGCATACTAAAACTATCATCAAGACATAGGATCATAATCATACTTCTCATAATTTATTTAATCACAAGGGAAGGGACTCACCTTTGCATGCTCCCTCGAACACATTTTATATATCAAGCAAACATTCCAAGTGATAAAAAATAAACTATGATAAGAATAATTCTAATACTAAACTTGAATAGACTAACAACCTAATATAAAGGACTTAAACATGCATTCCTATACACTAAAAATCCTATTATGCATAAAAAGAGATTCTAAATATGAACACTTAATATTCCATTAAACTAATCCCTATCATGCATACTAATAAATAAACCTATCATGCATACTAAAGAAATATGCATACTAGCAATGAACTATATCCTATGCATGTATACTAACAATGAACTAAATCCTATGCATACTAAAAACCTAACCTAGCATGATTAAAGAAGAAGAAGAAGAAGAAGAAAAAGAAGAAAACAAAACTTTAAACTACAAGCTACTAACCTCTTTCTTTGCCTCCTTCCCTCTTGCTCCAAGCCTTCTCCTCAAGCTTCAAGGACTCCAAGGACCTCAAGGACTTTAAAACTTAAGCTAGAGTGCTATGGGGGAAGCTTGTGCAATTGCTCAAGCCTTTACTCTCCAAGCTAGCTCTCTAAAGCTTTTTTCTGTGTGTCAAAACTGATTTCAGAGCCCTCTATTTATAGGGAGGCCTGAGTTTGATCAATGGCTGAGTTTAAATCTCTTAGGAATGATCCAAGGGCTCTAAAACAGTCTTCCAAGGTGTTTGAACTCATCCCAAAGTCCCCATTGCGGAACTGGACACATGGCAGGGCTTGGAAGAGTCCTGGCAGGAAAAATACTGTGGAATTTAACAAAATCGGCTGAAAAAATAGACAACCATCCACCTTGGGACGGTTGACCATCCTTTATGGATGGTTGGCCATTCCTTGGTGGACGGCCATCCATCCCTCATGCCATTTTTGGCCTATGTGGGCCTAACTCAGCCCGTTTTGACCCGGTTTCGGTTTTTTTCAACTTTTCGGGCCAGTTTTAAGTCCAAATTTGACGATTCAACCGCCGAAACAATCATGATTCGATTCTCCATGTTTTAAGCAGTGTTTCAAGTGAAAATACATTGACCAAGGTCAAAGGTTTAGGGAAAAGTCGACCGATTAGCTGTTTAGGGCTTGCTGGGCCCAAATTAGGGTTTTGAAAACTGCTAACCGATTGCTTTTGAAATCATTTCTTCTTCTCGAAAAAAGTTTTAAAATGTTTTAGGAAAGTGTTTTGAAGCCTTTGAAGGCGTTGGTTTGGTAAAAATATCGAATCCCGGTCGCTTCCGGTCGAAACCCTAATCTGGGCTTAAAAGGGCCTTTTGGGCCTCAAAAGCCAAACATGAGCCAGAAGGTTCAACAGACCTTGCCACTGATCAATTTTGCTACGAAACACACTTCGAATATCTATGCCAAAGCCTCGAGACCATTCGAGACAAGATCGACAGTCATTCAGGGCTTTTGTGATTCAAAAGACAGTACTGCCCTTCAGTCACAAAAGGCCTTATTTTCTATCAAGTCTGGCTCAGAATGCCATGGAATTTTGCAGGGATGTTTCTAGACTCTCTAAAAACCTAATGCAAAAAAGAACCGACTCAACCTCTATCTAATTACCCACAAGGGTAGAAACTGGGAACTTAGGGTTTTGACACCCTATTTTATTTCTAAACACAGGCAACCATTCATGACCATACTCATGGTCAAAAATGGATGTCTACACATAGTATTACTATTTTCCCTTTTCTAGCATCATAAAATTAATAATTTCTCACTAGTAAGAAAATGAAGCTCAGTAATAAGACATTACAGGTGTTGAAACATGTTCCATAGGACATTCTATGGTTCAACATCATCCAAATAAATAAATAAAAAAAAACATTCAGTAGCTTGCTACATTTTTTGTTTTATCAAGTTCTTCAATATATGTATTAATCAAGACAAAGCAACATATATATATATATATATATATATATATATATATATATATATATATA